>JAXGGA010019898.1:0-19200 GCA_038373865.1 Uloborus plumipes
TGTGTCTGTTACAATGATGTGTTAAAAAGGTGACTGTGTAATCTCTACAACATGCCAATAAATAATATCGCAGTATTCTGATGCTGCAAAATTTATTTTTGCTGATCTGAAGCATCCTCACTTAAGAGCTGGTTTGATTTCTAAATTGAACTTTGATAATACGTTTTAAACAAGTTTCTTTATAGTCCGTGGAGTTAGTGCAAACATATTTCATTTCCGGATACCAGTCTGAAATTTTATGTGGGGCTTAAATTCACATAGGAGGTCAAAAAAAACGCCGGGAGACACTTGATCGGAGGTCAAGGTCATTCCGTGATGACGTCATCAAAATGGCCGCTTTTACAGGTAAATACGTTCGTTTAACTGCTTAAAACTCCATCATAGATTGAAATATTGCAAAACTCAAATATATCATCTGAAAGCTCTTTAAAAGAGCTATTACGAAAGATTTAATTTTTCTTTCTGAGGTCAAGTTCTCACCTGTAATGACGTCATCAAGATGGCCGCTTTTACAGGTAAATACGTTTGTTTAACTCCCCCTAAAACTCCATCATAGATTCAAATATTGCAAAACTCAAATATATCATCTGAAAGCTCTTTAAAAGAGCTATTTAAAAAAAATTAATTTTTCTTTCAAAGGTCAAAGGCCCACCTGTGATGACGTCATCAAAATGGCCGCTTTTACAGGTAACTACGTTTGTTTAACTCCCCTTAAAACTCCATCATAGATTCAAATATTGCAAAACTCAAACATATCATCTGAAAGCCCTTTAAAAGAGCTATTTAGAAAAAATTAATTTTTCTTTCTGAGGTCAAGGGCCCACCTGTAATGACGTCATAAAAATGGCCGCTTTTACAGGTAAATACGTTTGTTTAACTTCCCCTAAAACTCCATCATATATTTAAATATTTCAAAACTCAACTATATCATCTGAAAGCGCTTTAAAAGATCTATTTATAAAGATATAATTTTTCTTTCTGAGGTCAAGGGTTCACCTGTGATGACGTCATCAAAATGGTCGCTTTTGCAGGTAAATACGTTCGTTTAACTGCTTAAAACTCCATCATAGATTCAAATATTTCAAAACTCAAATACATCATCTGAAAACTCTTTAAAAGAGCTATTTAGAAAGATTTATTTTTTCTTTCTAAGGTCAAGGGCCCACCTGTGATGACGTCATCAAAATGGCCGCTTTTACAGGTAAATACGTTTGTTTAACTCCCCCTAAAACTCCATCAAAGATTCAAGTATTGCAAAACTCAAGCGTATCAGCTGAAAGCCCTTTAAAAGAGCTATTTAGAAAAATTTATTTTTTCTTTCTAAGGTCAAGGGCCCACCTGTAATGACGTCATCAAAATGGCCGCTTTTACAGGTAAATACGTTTGTTTAACTCCCCCTAAAACTCCATCATAGATTCAAATATTGCAAAACTCAAACATATCATCTGAAAGCTCTTTAAAAGAGCTATCTAGAAAAATTTAATTTTTCTTTCTAAGGTCAAGGGCCCACCTGTAATGACGTCATCAAAATGGCCGCTTTCACAGATAAATACGTTTGTTTAACTCCCCTAAAACTCCATCATAGATTCAAATATTACAAAACTCAAATATATCATCTGAAAGCTCTTTAAAAGAGCTATTTAGAAAGATTTAATTTTTCTTTCTAAGGTCAAGGGAACATCTGTGATGACGTCATCAAAATGGCCGCTTTTACAGGTAAATACGTTTGTTTAACTCCCCCTAAAACTCCATCATAGATTCAAATATTGCAAAACTCAAATATATCATCTAAAAGCTCTTTAAAAGAGCTATCTAGAAAGATTTAATTTTTCTTTCTAATTTTAAGGGTCCACCTGTGATGACGTCATCAAAATGGCCGCTTTTACAGGTAAATACGTTTGTTTAACTCCCCCTAAAACTCCATCATAGATTCAATTATTGCAAAACTCAAATATATCATCTGAAAGCTCTTTAAAAGAGCTATTTAGAAAGATTTAATTTTTCTTTCTGAGGTCAAGGTCCCACCTGTAATGACGTCATCAAAATGGCCTCAAATGACGTCATCACAGGTGGGCCCTTGACCTTAGAAAGAAAAATTAAATCTTTCTAGATAGCTCTTTTAAAGAGCTTTTAGATGATATATTTGAGTTTTGCAATATTTGAATCTATGATGGAGTTTTAGGGGGAGTTAAACAAACGTATTTACCTGTTAAAGCGGCCATTTTGATGACGTCAGTACAGGTGGGACCTTGACCTCAGAAAGAAAAATTAAATATTTCTAAATAGCTCTTTTAAAGAGCTTTCAGATGATACATTTGAGTTTTGCAATATTTTAATCTATGATGGAGTTTTAAGCAGTTAAACGAACGTATTTACTTGTAAAAGCGGCCATTTTGATGACGTCATCACAGGTGAGCCCTTGACCTCAGAAAGAAAAATTAAATCTTTATAAATAGATCTTTTAAAGCGCTTTCAGATGATATAGTTGAGTTTTGAAATATTTAAATCTATGATGGAGTTTTAGGGGGAGTTAAACAAGCGTATTTACCTGTAAAAGTGGCCATTTTGATGACGTCATTACAGGTGGGCCCTTGACCTCAGAAAGAAAAATTAAATATTTCTAAATAGCTCTTTTAAAGAGCTTTCAGATGATACATTTGAGTTTTGCAATATTTTAATCTATGATGGAGTTTTAAGCAATTAAACGAACGTATTACCTGTAAAAGCGGCCATCTTGATGACGTCATCACGGGAGTTCATGACCCCTGATCAAGTGTCTCCCGGCGGTTTTTTTGTTCTTATATATGTACCTAAGCTCTGTACCAAATTTCACACTGGTATCCGGAAGTGAAATATTTCGGCTGTTTTTGTCGCTAACTCCACAGACTATTATATGTTCTCTCTTATGAATTAACAGGAATAACAGCATGTTTCTAGGGTGCGAAGTTTTCATTGTTTTGAATAAATTTTCTCCTTTTTCCCGGAGTGATAAGTGTAACTTTATAATCTCCTACAAGTTCACTGCTCCATTCGTAACGTCTGAATTGCACGCCATCATAAAATAGGAAGGACACTTTTGCAACGAAAGTTACGAACTCTTTTGAAAACTATCGTTAAAAGATTCTGTTTGCTGCAGTCAACCATCTGGCTAAGAAAAAAAACTGGAATTATGTTTTATAATTCGTGGGACATTTTTCAAGTCGAAAATATCTTGCACATATCATGAAGATACTGTTGCTGAGTACTTAGACAAGAGCAAGAATATGAAAAACTGTCACGCCTAACATTTACCAAATGTTTATTATCTTATTGAAAGACCAAATCCAGAAGATTTTGCTCTAAAGTTGAGTTGTTTAGTTTTTATGAATCCCTATAGGTGAAGGTGCGGCATCAAAAATTAAGCGGATTTTCAAGACATGGAAGTTGCTGTGAGCCAAAACTCTTACCAGGAACTGTTGAACTCCAATTTTCTTTTTGTATATGGAATACAGAAGGTTCAAACTTTACAAAATGAATGTTAAATTTGAGGTAAGTTGTTGCGTAAGGTCAGTGAAGGCCCTCAAAACAAGGCATTTTTGACGTTTTTCAGCATTTTTGAGGTCCGAAAACAGCTTGTACATTTCAGTTGCCACGGCAAAAGTAGTGTCGTTTGAAAGACCAGTGTAAGCACTTTAAAATAATGTATAAACAACCGAGGAAAGTTCAACGTGCTTTTAGTTGCGTAAGGCCGAAATATGAAAAATGTCATATTTTACCGATATTCAAACGGTCATAACTTCCTCTGCCAACAACATATTGAAATATTTTTTTTGCCAATGTCATACTCTATTCTTTGTCTTAACAGAACAGTTGAGTCCTTCTTGAGGCGAAATGTTAAAAAATTTTTACAAAAAATGCACAGGAAAAAATATTTTTTGTAAAAAAAAATTTAACCTTTCGCCTCAAAGGACTCAACTGTTCTGTTAAGACAAAGAATAGAGTATGACATCGGTAAAAAAAATATTTCAATATGTTGTTGGCAGAGGAAGTTATGACCGTTTGAATATCGGTAAAATATGACATTTTTCATATTTCGGCCTTACGCAACTAAAAGCACGTTGAACTTTCCTCGGTTGTTTATACATTATTTTAAAGTTCTTACACTGGTCTTTCAAACGACACTGCTTTTGCCGTAGCAACTGAAATGTACTAGCTGTTTTTGAACCTCAAAAAATACTGAAAAACGTCCAAAATGCCTTGTTTTGAAGGCCTTCACTGACCTTACGACAACAACTTACCTCAAATTTAACATTCATTTTGTAAAGTTTGAGCCTTCTGTATTCCATATACCAAAGGAGGCCGCGACATTTTGACCCCAACAAGTTTTGAAACAATGCTTTTTTTCCAGAACACTTGAACCATCCAACTCATTTCGTGCTTATCCTCTTCTGTACTCCCTGTACTATACTGGTGCTGCTGCAAATATGTGTGTGTGTGTGTTCGTCACAATGTGTATGACGTGTTCGTGTGTCATCATCAAGATCCCGTAATAAACTATCTACTGCCCCCTCTACTAACCGGGATAAATTAAAGAGTTCAGTACAATCAAACCTCAGCTGGCTCCATACTATGGAATGCTTAGTTTTTTGTCATTTGCACCGATCAATTCAACAACGCATCAGACATAGGCATAAACTGGATTGCAACTTAGAATTATCAAGCAAACTCCAGCATTTGTTATGTGAGAAAAAGAAGAAGCACAAGTTTAACTATTGAGTATTTCTTTCGATTAACTGTAATAAGCTGCTTAGTTGAATTCTTCCATATTTGCTTTTCGCGAAGTTGTTTAAAGTTTCTCTTATTAACCCATTAATGCCTAGCGTCCTTTTTTGGGGACGGTCCAAAAAGTGTGCCTGAATTTATCAAAAATGAACATTTCAGCTAAATAATAGTGTTCAATTATTGCTTTGGTATTGTCCCAATTCATTATTAACAGATTGTAGCACATATAACCATTGTAAAGTGTGTTCTGTAGCCGTTTTAATATGACCTTTATCAATAATACCATCATCCAATCTCAAGAACAAAAAGTTTTTAAATTACTCCCAGCTTCAAAGTTTATGTTAATTACTGCTTTTATTTCTTCTCGTAAAATGTCTTTTTAAATAATATATCGTAGGCAGAAAAAAAAAAGTAAAAAGTAAATATAGTAAAAATTTTATGTTCCCTCTGGTGTCTAGCGTCCCTTTTTAGTGACGATTTTTCTTCAAAAAAAAAATTTTTTTGACATATTTTTTTACATTATTTTTCCTGTCATGCCATTAAACACTATTTTTAACCAGTATACTAAATATCTTTGAAAAAAAAAGTCAAGCATTAATGGGTTAACTTTCATTTCTTCTATGGAAGTTTTCTTGCTTTTCGTTTATATACATTAAAAACGCTTATTATTTAAGTGTCATTGCGTCACCAGAATCACTTGGTTTTGAAATTTAACTTGTCCAAACGCTTATCTTCCAGCCCTTTGCAGTCTTGAAGTCTCTCCCAGAACTGCAATCACCTTTCCTGTCAATTCAGTTGATATTGCACAGATTTCTGGACAGATAACAAATTAGAGCGCTTTTAAGTTTTTCTCCATGCGTTGGAGGATTTTAGTTTTTAAATATCTCCACAGAAAGAAATCGTAAGGAGTGAGATTCCAAAATCAGAGAACGTTCTGACCGTAAAATCTCCCCTCGTAGCGATGCAGGCGCCCAGCAGTAGCGTAGCCAGATTTTTATTGTCAGCGGGAGTCAAATAAAATTTGCATGTGCTCAAAATCAAGTTTCTTTTGTGTCTATGATAAATAATTTTTTGCGTGAAAACAATGAATATTTTCTTTTTTGAATTTATTTATCATTTCAGCGATTGTCTAGGCCCTATGGACCCTCCCTTTGACTACGGCACTGGTGCTGAAGAAACAATAAAGTCGTAGTAGCACTGAAATCAGCAACAGCACACCATACAGTAACAACCAGCGGCGTATTAAAAGGGAGCACTGTAAGCTGAAAATTAAACTTATACAGTACAGAACCTTTTATCCGGGAACCAAAATACCGGGAAACCAGAAAACCGGCAACATTTTGTCGATTTTTCCGCCACTTTTTAAACTACGCATTTTCGGCAATTTCTAAAAAAATGAAGAGCTTTTTTTTCTTCTTTTGAAATATCTAAATGAATATGAACGGTTTCTTTATAAATACCATATAAGTGGCATATAGCTCAGAAATTTTTAATATTGTAATATCTTTAAGCACTTCTGGATCCTTTTCTCTTCAGATTTTAAGATGCATTACTATTTATTATAGTAACTTGGGTTTTATAAACAATTGGCAAATATCACTTCGTAGCGATCCAGAAAACCGGGAAATTCAGTTATCCGGGATAGATGTGGTCCCGAACATCCCGGATAATTGGTTCTCTTCTGTATTAGGAAAATTATTAATGTTTTTTTTTCTGTATAATGACATTTTTCCTTATTTATTCAATTATATTCAGTTATGATTGTTTATTGTCCATGAAAAATGAAGATAGAATTCCGATTGGTGCTATTTACAATTTCAATCATTAGATTTTGCTTTTCTTAGAATGGTGGGTCCTCCCCCCCCCCTTGAAAAATTTCTCTCTGCGCCACTGGTAACAACCGCAGGAGATCTTGACATTTATCAACTTTGCGAATTTATAACATCTTGGAAGAGAACATAGAGGTCTTCGAAATGTTTGATCTTGCGAGCTAGTCCGTTGGAAAGCGTTCCGGCAATTGCTGGAAACCAACGAAGTTGCTACCGCCAAATCAATGTCAACCAAAAGTTAAAGCTCTTTGCAAACTAAAATAAGTTTCCTGATATACTTTGAATATTTTCCTTTTAGTTGTCACCTTAAATTTTTCAAGAGTTTCAATTCTCTGCAGCCCTCTTAAGTTACACAAGAAAATGGTGGATGTATGTCTCTAAGGGGACTACCTAAACATATAGGCTTGATACCAAGTCTCAAGATGGCTCTGTTGGTCACCAATTACAGAACTTATACACACTATATTACAGGAATAATAAATATACATGTAAGTATGTATATATAATGCACCTATATGAAAAAAAGAAAATGATTACTTGCGTTTTTAAAAATATTTCACAGTATGCTCACTTAAAGCCTCTTGCAATCCACATTATTTCATCTATCTGCTATCTTTATAAACGTCCTGTCATAGCATAGTAAATCGAATATGCGATATCGAATGAGACTGTTTCTATCGACACCTGCTGGAAGACTGCGGAGTTAGCTTTCATATCTCGAAAACACGAAAAGATAGACTGAAAATATGAATTACTAAGTTGTAGAGCGTTATCAATTTTGTGCGGAAAGATACCTCATTGACATGAATACGAAAAACTGAACGGTGAAAACGTGCATTTAAATTTCGTGATTTTACACACTGTGACCACACACGAACTGTGAACAGAAGGAGAAAATATTACTTCTCGGACTATAAACATTACCGCAATTCAGCATTGGGGTGTCTCTTACGATTCCTAGTTAAAAGGTCTCTGGTTCGACATCCTTCATCGTTTGTTCCCTTTGCAAAATAGGAAATCATAAAATTTAAAAGCACGTTTTAACTGTTCATTTTTTACCCCATCAATGTCAATGAGGTGTCTTTCCATGCAAAATCGATAACGCTGTACAAATTCCCTTCTTCCACTATCTCGTTGTGTTTTCGAGATACGGAAGCTAACTCTACAGTTTTCCACCAGGTTGCGCTGAGACCGGTCTGACTCGGTAGCGCATATATGATTTATTATACTCAGGCACCACGTCTAAAAAGATAGCAGCAGCCGTTTCGACATTATGAGGGGGGGGGGGTAGCAAGGGACTTTAGTAGTGGACATACTGTATATCATGTTATACAATATATAAATGGTTTAGTGCCAAAATTTTGACTTGTTTCCAAATGAAAAGACTTTAATAACTAAAAGTCTCCGATGACTTCTTGCACATATCAGTCCTATTTCTAAAATATATTCATGTTGTCACTTTACTGTTTTTATTGAAACAATATGCCCTTCTTTAGTTTGAACTGTTTTTATTGAATATAAACTTATTTCGTTTTTTCGGGACTTGCCCGTTGTCATGTCGCCTGTGAATTTCTTCGAAAGGAAAATTTGGGAAGCTTTCGTTTGAGGAATTTTTTTAACCTTATTGTTGAAAAGCACTTTCAGTAATAAGATTTCTTACCCGCGGTTTCTCAAGAACCACTGTATACAAGCTTAGAATCTCCAGTCAAATTTAAACTGATCTTGCGATAAATATAATATCATTTAACTAAGGCTAAAACGTCCTTAGTGAGAGTTTTAACAATGCTTAAAAATGTGATAAACTTTCCGGAATTGTATCGGTGAGAGCAAAAGCAACATCAGTCACGAAAAGTCGTTTTTTATGGAAACGAGTTGTGGGGGGCAAGATGCATACTCATATTAAAAATGACGTCAGTCAGGTTACCAATTTGAAAGATACAGGGCCTGTCGTTTGAATGTTGACCGTAGAAACAATACTAGAATTAAAACGTTTTTTCTCTCTCCTGAACAATTTGAAGTTCTTGACTGACGTTGTTTTTGCACTCACCGATTCAATTACTCTAAAGAATTTTTCATGGAGACTTCTTGGTGCTATTTTATGATAACCGGAAGAATTTTGAAATTTGGGGGGCAGTTTTTCAGTGCGGACGAAAAATGATCGATGCTTGTTTTCTAAGCAGATCTCTGTGTGTGTGTGTTTCATTTCGAACTTAGATTTCATGTGGAGTTTAAACCTAAAATGCATTTCATGCTGTTTTTTCTCCTATCATTGTGATTGTTACGCATGTGATTGTTCTTTGTAAAACTCAAATATATCTGCTTTCATTTATAAAAGTGGAAAAACTCGTAAAATGAGAAGGTGAAATATTTGAGGAGCGTTTGGTTTCCATCTAGCAGTGTTTCCCAACCTTTCTGAGCTCATCGCCCCCTTCCTTCAAGACGCTGGCTGACACCTATTCCCCCCTTTTCTTCTTCGAAAAACCCCCCATAAGTTGGCGCCAGCGAACATCGAAAAATGTACCATGAAAAATATAAGTACCCAACTTTAATTTGAAATAAAATGTGCACAATAAAGCAATTATAACCAATACCTTCCAAATTAAAAATATTAATAAATGAATAAAATACCTTTTTTTTCTTTTCACAAAGCGTTTTTTTTTTTTTAATAAGCGTTTGAAGTGTAATACTTAATTAACATCATCGACGTATTTTTCAAAAAACAGAAGTACAGTTTTTAAGAAATTATTTTCTCTTCTGCACTGGAATCTGGGAGAATTAAAATCATTGAAACTTAAAATTTGAAGGAAAATAAATTGAACATCTGAAAATTCATAAAATTGACAATGAATAACAAAATACTTCCCAAGGTTCATCCGAGGTGCAAAGAGGAAGCTCTTGAACTTTAATTTGCTTCTTGATTAACTTGTGATTAATTGCCTGTACTCTGAAACACAGGTTTCGCACACGTTTGCAATTTCGATTTTCGCTACCTTTTCATAACCAATGATTTCTCTTCTAAATATCCATCGCCCCCCTATCACCCCTTAAGAATTTACCGCCCCTTTGAGGAGCCAAGTCGCCACTTTGGGGTCGATCGCCCCCAGGTTAGAAACCACTGATCTAAAGAAAAGATAAATTAAGCTCCTATTGTTTCGCAATATATTTAAAGGTTTATATTAGTATGTTAATATCAGGATAAAATAGATTTTATTGATGTAAACCTCATTACATAAATGTTGTAGTTGTGATGTTTGTCATTTTGTGAAATGTTTTTGAAAATTATGCGTCCATTTTAACTTTCATAAATATGTAACATTCCCACCTTTTTGTGAAGGAGGAATGAAACAGTTTTATACTGATTTTAATTTTGAACTACATATTGTATATAGTAACAAGCAATTATGTGTTTTTCGAACAGTTTTAAAATAATCAATTTATTCTGAAATTTACAACGCTCTAGCTGTAAAAAACTGTTATTAGGAAATATTTGTGCCGATATCGTCTACAAACTCAAATGGGTTATTGTGATATTTTTTCATTGTTAAATGTTTAAATGAATAAAAATATTACTTATGGATTCTCTAATGATGTAAGAGAAGACCGCCTATGTTGGACCACTGAATAGATTAGTACTCAGGTTTAAAATATAGTACAGAGATCTGTGCTAAAAAAACTGCACTAGAAAAAAAACATTTTGTCTAAATAACGTCTAAAAATATGTCTATATGGAAAAGAAAATTATTTAAAACAGCAAAAGAAGCTTCATAAGGGTATGAGTATAAATGGCACATTAATTTTTTCCAACATACTTGCCCCTCCCCCCCTCTATCCCTTTGTCACAAAGTTTCCCAATTCACGTTACCCCTCCCCTCCCCTGTTACACTATAATATACAAACATATCTATATGGGTGATTCTACAAATACGGGAATATTTCTAACATGTAGAATTCAAAAAATTAATTTAAAATTAAAAATCTGAAAAAAATCAGCAAAGCACTTGATAAGTTACATAATTAAAATAGAATATCAGCAGAGCTTAAATGTTTGTATTTTATTGTATTTTTGGATTTTTATTTTTTTGAAGGCATATGTGAATGATAAAAAGGGCATGTGGATGACACAATGGGTATGGGTTAATCCATGTGAGATCATACAGCCATGTTGCTCACTATTTTTGATTTTTAAAACTTTTTGCCTGTTAATTAACTGTTATATTGGGAGCATGAAACGATGGTTTAAAAAATTTTAAACCTTCAGAATTTTTTTTTAGCAACCACTTTTTAGTAGCTGCGGGAGCGACTTTTCATGAAAAGAGTACTTTTCGAAGATGCTTATAACTTTTTTATTTATGAACATATCAAAATGATTTAAAAACCACTTGATTGAGTAGAAAATGATCTAAATTTCTATACTAGTTATTTTTTAAATTATTATTAACAAATTTTTGAAAAATTGGCTTAAAAATAAGATTTTTTGTGGGAAATTTTACATTTTTGGCATAAAAATATTAGTAGAAGGAAATAAGACTCACCCTTATATTGTTTCCCCTTTAGTAGATATCTCATAGGACTATTCCCAGAAGTAGCATGAAACGTTTGAAGGTAGTCATTTTTTTTATACAATTAGTCAAACTTGGCATTTTGAAGAAAAAATGCTAACTTTGAGATTTAATATCTGAAAAGGGACTGAATGAAAATCTACAAAAATTTTACTGGATAACCTTCTTATAGTAGTTAATATGCAGCAAAAATGTTATGAGTGATATCGTTCTAGTTTTAGAGATATGGAGCTTCGAAGTTGTCAGAAAAATCGCATTTATTTTCATGCCAAGAAATCATCATAATGCAAAATTTAAATTTACTTTCCATTTACAGGAACAAATAATTCAGATATTTCACTACAAAATGTTTCAGTTATATTATATTAAGTTCCTCCAGTGATTGTTGTTAGTTCTGACGGAGTTAGTTTCCGAAGAACTTAGAGTTGAAATGATGTTTTTGTGGTCCACATGGATGAAAAAACTGAATATATATTAGTCATCCTTTTCTTCACTTATCGTAAGAGCTTTTCCAATCCTCCAATTTTCCTAATAAATGCATGATAGTGCATTTTCCTAAATTTTTGAAATAGTGTGATCATAATATTGTTCACTTGTAAATACTGCGTAGCATCTGATAACACTTCTATTAACTGGTAAAAATCGGTGATATTTTCGTGTACCAGGAACTCGTTGACAAAATTGGAATCGATTTTCTAATTTTTTCTCATTTTGTTTTATTTCTTTACTAGAAACGTACCTGTAAGTAACTCCTGAAATATTTTGAGAGCAGTAGTCATGCATATCTTTTGGCGTTAATATTTGATTACGGTATGGCCGTTGTAAAGAGACTCTTGTTATTTCTCTCTTTGTTGTTCCACCTATCCCATCACAAGCATTTTTTCCGTGGGAAGTGGCGAAGAAGTTCCATTCTGCTTGCATCCCTAAATCCTTCGTATGATGGCATACATTTACAAAATTCTTTTTGTTTTTATATTGGCTGCCTGAACCATCAGTAAAGTAAATAAGTTTTTCAACAGAAGGAGCAGTATTTTTAGTGTAGTCAGTTAAGCATTTCTGAAAAGTGAAAACTGCAACTGTATCATGTACCAAGTGATCACTTATTACACAGAGATTTTTGTGACAAAGTTTATCCTCATTTTTGAAATAATATACAAATGGATGTATTGTAGCCTGTTGATTATTCCAGTGATAACTCTGAATTTCGTCTTGAATTATAAATGTGTAGTTTTCAGAAAAATCTGCAAGAACAACACATTCCTTTTGAGTGAATGTCTCTTTTAACTCCTGGAAATACTTTGATTGTGTTTTAGAAATGAAATGATGAGCTTTTAAAGCCACTAATTGTTCTACTAGAGATTCTAAAAAGTCATCAGTTTCTCTTACTTGAGTTATCAATTCTGCTCTATCAGTGTTAACCCATTGTTTGAAGCAATCTCTTCAGGCATTTCATCAATTCTTTGTTTTAACGTATCTAGCAATGCCTCGCTCCCTCGACAATCTGAACATTGACTCAACATGCATCTTTCTTTGTTCATATCACAAACAAGTAGTTTCAGCAAATCTTTGTAAGAAGCATTTATTTTTGCAGCCTCATTCATCAACTTTACATTTTGGTGATATTTACAGACACAAACAGTGTGTGTTCCAGAAGATCCAGAAAGCACACACCATTTAGGACGCAAGGAGCAAAACTTGGCTCTCCTAATTTTGATTTCGGAGTATTTCTCTTTAAAAAGGGCAAAAAGTTCATTTAAAGAAAACAAAATAAGTCTCTTTTGTTTGTATGCTCTTTCGTTGTTTACTTTCCCTATCGAAACGCAGTCTTTTTTGCCAGGACATAACCTGCTATAAATATCGTCTTCATAAAATTCAGTCACACAGTTTATGACCTGCTCGCTTAATTTTTGGCCTTCTCTTTTTAACAAGTTTGGCAAAATACCGTGCTCCTATACCAGATCTCTTGTTTGCTGCACAAGATATTCGGAAACATTGAACTCTTTACTTATTTTAGCACGTGACCAAGAATCTGGTAAGAGGCTGATAATTTTTACCTTTTCAGCTTTATTTGCTACTTCACACTTTTCTTTCAGTTTACTTAAGAGTTTAGCATATTCATCCTCATATGAGGTTGACAAACCAAAATTCTCCTCTAAATTTTCACTGAAAGATTCTTCTAACTTTCTTTTAACAGCAATGGAAATTTTTCCAGTTTTTTTTATTAATGCAGTATGTCTTTGATCTTTGTTTAACTTCATTACTTTATAGACTGGAGATAAATTTAATGATTGGCATACTGTATCAACTCCCTCAAAAGTTTTGTTATCTATTAATGATCCATGAGGATTAAATTCAGTGTCGTTATTATTTTTTATTATATTTTCTTCTTCATATTTTTGAACAAATAATTTTGTGGCACAGTTGGGGCAAAGTGATTTACCTGGAATTAAATCAACGGGCAGATTTGTTGGCTTAGACAAGTGCTGTAAAAGAATTTCTCTCAATCCATTTTTAATAGGGTTTTTATGAATTTGTAATGGATCACAACATTTCTTCCCAAAAATATGGTAAAATTTTACAATATACTTGTATTTGTGATAATGACAAATACTGTCTATTTCATTGGATACTCTAAGTTTAAGCAACTTCGGATCATCTTCTGACAATTTACTCACTTTAATTATTTCCTTAGGCACTCCTTGGTAATCTTGTTTATGACATTGCTCACCAATGAGAACACCCACATGACAGTTCATATTGGATAATTAAAATGTATAACAAAACTAAAGGAAATTTACAAATTAATTTTTTACTCACATATATGTAATATATTTTCCAAGTAAAAAGCAAAAAATAAAAAAAAGTAGAAGGAGCAAATTAAAACATGATTAAACCGAATCATTACGAGTAAGAAGGATAAAACAAGACATATTGTTCTCTCTCATGGATTTAATGGAAAGTTCATCAGTTAAAGCTACAGTTTATAGAACTTTATGTATGGCTCATTAAAAATAAAGAAAACAGGATTACGATAAATTTATCGTCTGAATCCCAAGACATAATTTTCTGAATAATTTGGGTTTGAAAGTTTAGACATGTTTGATGCGCTGCTTCCATATCTGAATACAGGAATTTGTTTAGAAATTTGCAAAATTTGCAATGAAATATCTGAAATATTTTCTTCTGTATATGGAAAGTTAATTTAAATATTACATAGTTTCATAAAAAGGTTATTTTTTACCACAAAAAATGCATCTAACATTATGAGAAGAATAAATTTTGCATTCTGATGATTTCTTGGCATGAAAATAAATGCGATTTTTCTGACAACTTCGAAGCTCCATATCTCTAAAACTAGAACGATATCACTCATAACAATTTTAAGAAGGTTATCCAGTTAAATTTTTGTAGATTTTCATTCAGTCCCTTTTCAGGTATTAAATCTCAAAGTTAGCATTTTTTCTCCAAAATGCCAAGTTTGACAAATTATATAAAAAAAAAGACTGTCTTCAAATCTTTCACACTACTTCTGGGAATAGTCCTATGAGATATCTATTCAAGGGAAAAATAAGTAAGGGTGAGTCTTAATTCCTTCTACTAATATTTTTATGCCAAAAATGTAAAATTTCACACAAAAAATCTTATTTTTAAGCCAATTTTACACGAATTTGTTACTAATTATCAGAAAAATAACTGGTATAGAAATTTAGATCATTTTTTGCACAATCAAGTGGTTTTTAAATCATTTTGATATATTTATAAATAAAAAAGTTATAAGCATCTTCACGAAGTACTCTTTTCACGAAAAGTTGCTTCCGCAGCTACTGAAAAGTGCTTGCCAAAAAAAATTCTGAAGGTTTAAAATTTTTTAAACCATTGTTTCATGCTCCCAATATAACAGTTAATTAACAGGCAAAAAGTTTTAAAAATCAAAAATAGTGAGCAACATGGCTGTATGATCTCACATGGATTGACCCGTATGTGAATATAACACAGTAAGTATGTGAATAACACAAACACAATAGGTATATTAATGAAATTTTTTAACCAGTAAACTGTTAGACATAATTTTTAAACATTGTACTGTCATAGTTTGGCTTTTGATTCATCCACGTGTCTTAAATTGGGGCATGTGAATGACAGTAGAGAAAGGGCATGGCATGTGAATGACAAAACAAAAGTAATTGTGTTCTCAAAAAGTCATATCTGAATATTTTTCGGCTTCACTTCGAATTAGAACCCACAAATGTAAGCCTTAGGATTATTCATTATCAAAATTTATTTACATGTACATTTTACATGCATTCTGTGGGGCATGTTAATGACAAAGATAAAAAACACTTGCCTTGAAAGTTGAGTTTAGCTTGCTTTTTATCAAAAAGTAATTGCAGAACAGCAAAATTAATCCTCATCCAGGAATAACAAAGTTCCATGCTTTGTTTTAAGATGTGTTGCCAGATTTTGGAATAAAACATTTCAGAGAAAAATATCTATACTTTTTAGACATATGGATGACTGATAATCGCTGGGACAAAGTTTAGATTAACTTTTAGAGATATAATTTTCATATTATTTTGCTTTTTTTGTGATTTACATCTTGCACACATTCATGTTTATAAATAAAAAACTCTCGAGAAAAAAATCACTTATTTTTTTTAAATCTATATTCCATTGATTGTGAAAATTGCACCTATGGGACAGGGCATGTGGATGACATTTCAATCTAATATCCTTTTTTTTAATGAATAATAATTAAATATTGACGTTGTTGATAACGGAAATTATAGAACAAAAGACGCATAAAAATATTCCCAAAATAGTTTTTTATTAAATTAAAAACAAAAAGAGCAATCAGTATGGAACACAAATTTGCCCATTTTTGTAGAATCACCCATATACATGTATATAAAATCCAAGTTTGATGACGTCATGAGTCGCGGGTCAAACGCTCTCCTGGAAAATTTACGCAACGTACGATTATTAAAATTGGTACAAAATTAGTCCGCATACTGATGATGTGTAAGTCGTAGCCGAAATTTTCAAATTCACCCTAGATTTCCTAAAATTTAATTAAAATTAGGTAATTTAAAACTTATTACTCCCTGTTTTCGTACTTCAAAGGAGCAGTTTTTGTAATTGAAGTGAAATCAACTGCAGATTTCTTCCGTGCACGCACATTGTTTTGTTTTCAAAGTCAGTAATTGCATTTTATTTTAAGCTTTATTGTATTCACTTCTTCGGATGATTACTTCCTTTTTTGATTTCTTGAAACTTATATTGGTTTTTGAGCAATAAGTTTTCCTCTCTATTATTTCATTTTCTAGGATTATTTATGAAAAAAATTTTTTTTCAAAATTTGCAAAAGTACATTTTACAGTGTTTGGATAAGAAGCAGTTAACTTTGCATACGCCTTTTTTCTAATAAGTATTTTCATACAAATTTATTAATTTACTTCTTGAAATTTCTACTTTATTTGCATGTCATCAAATGGTAATGTTCTTTTAGTGTCTAATTTCACACATATGATTAACATGCCTCGGAAAAAGGGAATAATTCGGTAATTGGAATCTGGCTCGGTTGTCAAATTTTTGGCGATAATAATTTGGTTTTAGTGACATTTAGTTTACGCTTACGAAGGAAAGATTTCCCTCGCGCATGAATTGTCGACAAAGGTTTGACACCAACAGGGAGAGATACCCAGGTCTTTGGCCAGATTTCCAATCGCCGAAATAATCCCGTCTTTATGTTTCTAATTTTCCACATCTAATATCTCTATCATTTAAATTATGCTATATTTACAGAAAATTTGGTTCTTAAGGCGGCTCTTGATTAAATTTAGTTTACGATAACCTATTTTGTATTTTTATTTTGTTTCACATTTAGCGACACAGGGATCTTGTTCTTGGGGGGTCCAATATAGGCGGCCTTCTCATACTTTATTCTGATTACGTAAAAGTCGAGAAAACAATTTTATTTGTATATTAGAAATATATTAAAGGTGTAGAAATAGAAACTAAGAACCTTTTTTTTTTTTTTTGAAGTACGTGTTAAAAGTGTTATACACAAAAGTATAGATTCATTTCCTTTCAATTTTGACTTTCTCATAAGCAACAATAAATCATAATTTAAAGTAAATTTGAATAACTTTCGAAAATACTAATGGATGATGTATATAAGGATCGTAAGTAATTTAAAACACTATGTATGTCTTCAAAAATGTATAACTTGAATTAGATTAAATAAAATGTGTAACATTGCATAAATCGTGGAATAAGTATGAACGTAGAACACAGCTATAAAAAGCAAAGAAAAGAAAATACTTCCACAGTATTTACCCTATAATTAAAACAAAATTCAAAAATTTTGATTCTATACTTTTGTCTATCAGTGTAAACATGTGTTACGGCCAAAGCCCGAAGTCTGGCCAGTTCGCGAATTGGCCGGCCACTTCGCACATTGGCCAGGTCGCTTGGCCAATGTTCGATGTACTGGAAATGAATTGCGTTTATGCGACTTTGGCCGGCCACTTCCCGAAGTGGCCGGAACGCCCTGGCCAATGTTCGATGTGCTGAAGTAAGACTTGAATAGTTCTTTTGTTGGTTATTTTATTTGTTTTCTCCAAGGGAGAGGAAATTTTCATAATAGACCAGGAGTTTTCTGGTACTGTGAGATCCTTACTTACTAAAACTTCTTCCTTCAGACTACAGCCTACCTAGGGCCACCGTCAGGAGCGGATCCGGAAATTTTATAAGGGGGACAAGTTTCAGTTGCAAGTACAGTAACCCTCGTTAGATCGCTCATTCGGATATATCGTGCTTTTCTTTGGCTCGCGAAAAAAATGAATTAAAAAAAAAAAAGAAAATGAAAAAATCGCTTCACATATGACACCTTCGAAAACAAAAGTGATATTTCTCAGAAAAAATACATTATTTTTTAATCAAAGAAAAAAACTAGTATGTTTCCCTTACATATGAATTCGTTGCAGTTTAAGTCGCAATTTTCTATTTCGTATCTGCAGTTTTAAAACAATAAATATTTACCATATATATAACCATTAATTTTAGAGAACAGTGGGTAAACAAATTTTCTTTTGTGCTTACAGTATGAAAATCGTCCTCATATGATAATATACTAATATTTTTCTTGGTACACATGTCAGTTATTTGTACGTTAATTAAATCGTTATTTTTATGGCCTCGGTTATATCGTGTTTTCGGATATATCGCGCATTTTTTTACCTCAACGAGAGCCATATTACGAGGGATTACTGTTTTTTACCTTATAAAAGTACCAGTTAAGTGGAAGGAAAACGAAGCATGTAAAATTTAAACTTTCTTCTAAACTACATACAATACTGCACAGCAAGTAATATCTTTACAATATTCAACTAAATTAACTACAACTTTATTCTGATAAAATTTACTATTAGGAGAACTATAAATATGAAATTTACTAATTGTCAACATGCCACGAATATTGGAATTATGAAATTCTTCAAGCAAATAAAATTTAATATTTTTTGCTCATTATTAATACATGTATGAAATATTTGGTTCATTGAAAGAATGATTAATAATGACTGCGTTACTGATATTTTTTTTAATCACAAGGGGGTCAGCTGACCCTTTGACAAACCCCTGAATCCGCTCCTGGCCACCGTACCTTCTTGGCCTTTGTTCTGAAACACGATATTATACTATAAGAAATAAATGTTGATTTTAGAGTATATTACAGCTAATTTTATAGTAATTTTACAGTAAGAAACTGTAAAATTGCTAGTTTTAGTTTATCACTGTGCATTTTACAGTTTTAAACTGGGACATCCGCTGCTAGTATTATACTGTTGTTTTTACAGTATAATACAGCTAAATTTTACGGCAATAAAATGTAAAATTGCTAAGTTTACAGTAAGAAACTAAAATTGCTAGTTTTACACTTTATTTCTGTGCATTTTACAGTTTTAAATTGGAACCTCGGCTGCCACTATAAAACAGTAAAAGCAACAGTTCAGTGTGCTTTCATTATTGTACTGTAAAAACAACATATTGTT
>JAXGGA010019899.1:0-19200 GCA_038373865.1 Uloborus plumipes
GTAAATGGCTGATTTTTGTGTTTTATGCATTCCAATTGCATCGATGAGTGATAATGGATAAGGAACCAATTCATACTTGAAAAATGTTTCAAGCTCATCGTCCAAATCCTTAGAAATACACATTCGTTGAAACAGTAATACAGGATCTATTGGTACCTTTTCATTGTGAATTTTTACAGAGCTACTTACGGTTAAAAGAGGGAGAACTTTATCAACACGTTTCAATTTAATATTGTTGAAGGAAAACGCCTCCACTCACCCCGAATGTAAGTTGACCCTCTCATAGAGGGGAGAGGGTGAATCATAGGAGGGGATAGGCGTAGCGGTCAAGTTGGGGAAAGTGTTTCTCGAGGTCACTTGAAAACTGCGATGTCTCTTGAATGTTATTTTATATGGGGAGATGGAGGAAGAGGGACGGGGTGGGGGGGGGTGCAAATTCAGATATTTTTTTTTATACCAAGGGTGGATCCGCTTCTGAATCTACGCTTGTTTGTACATAATTGTATACTTTACAAACTTTGCATCCTCCATTTTTAAGACACTTACCATTCAAGAGATATTTGAAAAATTTATTTTTGAGCCTTTAACCTTGAATAAAACGTTTAGCTTCACTGGGATCCGTTGGAAACTTTTTATATAATGATGTCCTTAATTATTTGCATGTTAATTTCATCGTCAAAATGTAATACGTGGACACTAATAAGGGGTATTGGGTGATTTTTTCGAAATTTGAGTCACCGAACTGCAGTTTTAGGCTTTATTTTATCACTTGGGGGGAGGGGGCGTTGACCTCACGACTCACCCACTGAATACCCATTTGTTTGTGCATAATTGTATAATTTTTCAAACTGTCACCCCTATTTTTACAATAAAACTTACCGTTTAATCGATTTTGACATTTGACCTTGAATATAATTTTTAGCTCCACCGGGATCGATGGGGACTTTTGACACTTCACTTATAATGATGTCTTTAGCAATACTTATATTAATTGCATTGTCAAAGTACCAAATTCGAGTAAAAATAAGAGGTCTTAGGGGAATTTTTCGAAATTTGTCTCCCCAAATGCCGTTTTTAGCTATTTTTGGTAGCTTTAGGGGGGAGGATATGACCCCCACGACCCATATTCGGAATCCCCACTTGTTTGTACACAATTGTATACTTTTCAAACTTTGTAACCTCTATTTTGTCGCTTCCAATTACCGTTTAAGAGATATATATGAAAAATCGATTTTTTGACCTTTGACCTTGAATAAAATTTTTAGCTCCACCGGGATTCATCAGGACTTTTGAGATTTCACTTATAATGATGTCCTTAAGGTCTGTACCAATTTTCAGCTCTATGCGAATTTTTCCGAACTTTCGCGTTTTTTTCGTCTATTTTGACCGGGCTAGAAGTGAGAAAACTATGATTCCCCATTATATTAGTCAACCAACAAAGTTCATGCGGTTTTTATTTATTGTTTACTTCTCTGGATTATATTGAGTAAACAGAATAAATTATACTTGGTACCAAAGCTGCAGAAGCTTGTCGTAAGATATGCACTGCTTTTAGGGAAGGTACTGTAGCTGAACGGACGGGTCAGAAGTGGTTCAAGAAATTTGCTTTGGGGGATGAAAATATGGAAGATGAACCTCGCTCCGGGAGACCATCAACGGTTAACAACGACGAGATCAAGCTGGCAATCGAGCAGGATTCAAGTCAGACATGTCAAGCACTTGCCTTAAGATTCAATGTGAGTGATGAAACTATTCGTAAACATTTGTACCAGCTTGGGAAACGATGGAAGCTAAGCAAATGGGTACCACATGAATTGAGTGAAACGAACACACACAGCAAGAATCACTCAAGAAACTCTGGCACGATTACAGTGGGAAGTTCTACCCAACCCTCCGTACTCACCAGACCTAGTCCCAAGTGACTACCACCTGTTTTTGGCAATGGACAACCATATGCGCAATCGGCGGTTTCAAAATAGAGAGGATTTGGAAAACGAGGTGAAAAACTTTTTTAACTCTCAAAACCCAACTTTTTATAAAAACGGGATAATGGTCTTCTGCAGGGGCGGATGGGGCCGGCGGGCAGCCGGGCATTTTCCCGGTGGGCCGCCTGTGTTTCGGCCGGTCTAAATTTTCAACTTGTGGCGTTTTTTTTTTTTTTTTTTTTTCAGTTTTTTAGTCGGCCGGCCGGCCGGTCTAAATTTTAAAACTTGTGGCGCTCCTCTTTTTTTTTAGTCGGCCGGACGGCCGGTCTACATTTAGAAACTTGTGGCGTTATTTTTTTTTTTTTTTAGTCGGCCGGACGGCCGGTCTAAATTTTAAAACTTGTGGCCGTCGACTCCACTGATGGTGCGGTGAACATGCAAGGGAGTTACAATGGGTTTGTTTCACACATGAAAAAACAAGAACCTGAACACGTTCATGAATGGTGCCATAGCCACATTTTAAATTTAGTATTAACAGATGCCACGAAGTGCAATATAGAAGCAGCAACCTTCTTCTTGATATTAATTTTCGCAGCTTTTTTTTTTTTTTTTTTTCAAGGATTCTCACAAACGAATGGACATGGAGTAATATTGTGAAAAGCAATAAAAGACAAAGCAATAGGTGAAACACGCTGGTGGGCCAAAGAAAATGCCCTAAAACGAATTTTTGAATTCTATGACGACCCAAGCGATTCTCTATATGTTGAGCTTCTTCTGTCTTTAAATCAGATAGAAAATTGCCAACAAATTAACTGCAACAGTAGAGCTACTACCAAAAATTTAAAAGATCAGTTTACCAAGTTTTCAACCATTCTTTTGTCGCAAATATATTTAAGAGTTTTTAAAATCACGGGCCCCATTTCACGATATTTACAAACAGAGGGACTAAACATATTAGTTTGCAATAGTATGATCAAAAACGCTTTCGAACAGTAGAAAGAAATTCAAAGAGATTTCGACAATATTCTTCAAGCTTCTCAAAATTTTGATGAAAATTGTTCAAATAAGCTAGAAAATGAAAATGAGAATGACATCTACATTGAAAATGAATTGAGCAGTAAAAGAAGGCGGAAAATTAAAAAAATGAGTGGAGAAACAACAAGGGACGAAAAACCTTTAAATGAATATGAGCGCTTTAAAATTGAAGTTTTTAATGTGATTATGGATAGCGTAGTGAATTCGATAGAAACCAGCTTTTTAAAAAAATTAGAGCTAGGCCGAAGTTTGTCGTTTCTCTCACCAGACACTTTTTCTTCAACTGAGTAACCTTTAGTTCCAAAAACATCTTTTAAACAACTTATCTAAAAAAATTGCAAAATTTAATGAAGCTGCAACTCCAGAACGATAGAAGAAGAATACACTAACTTCGCTCAAAATTGGCCTAAACTTAGAAAAATTATTAAAAAACAATATAAAATATATGAGTCGCAAGAGCAAGAAAACAGTGATGATGAAAAAGAATCAGACCATGAAATTGATGAAAAGCTTGCTTCCATTTCTTTCAAAAACTCAAAATTGCGTTATTTGCTGTTATAAAGTACTCATTTAGTACAACTAGCTCAAAGATTGTTATTCAGTATTTAACTACTGCATATCAATATTTGTTAACGCTACCTATTACTCAAGTGGCTTGCGAAAGAAGTTTCTCCAGTTTAAAGCTCATAAAACTAGCATACGGGTCATTCCATGTCAAGTGTCCCAAATTTCGAAAAAATCCCCACTCGACCCCCTCCGATTTTGATGAAAAAATTTTTGGATGTACATATAAGACTTGCATGAAACCATACCAAATTATAGTTCTATAAGCCTTATGGTTTAGCCAATAAAAATTATGGAAAAAAGGCCCCTTTTTCGTGTCTTGAAAAAAATGACCAAATCGTCAAGTTTGTGCTTTTATTGCTCGCGACCTAAGACGATTATCAGGCTCAAATTTGGTGATTCTGATCACTGTTTAGGGTAAAATAGCCTACTTGTGTAATAAAAGCTCCATACACTGTAGATTTTTTGCAATTTGCTGCCAAAGTTGGTAAAAAATCGTATTTTAGTAAATTTTGATCATACGTTATCAGCTTGTATCTGCTAAGAGAATGACTTTCTGAAGCTAATTCTTTCCTCGTTTATAGCCTGATAGTTCGTCCGAAAGGTGTGCAAGTGGCATTTTGATAGCTCATATAATTGCTGAATTATGCGAGTTGAAATTCCAGTTAAATTTCTTTTTTCTCAATTTTGTCTCAATTTCAAAGGGCAATATCTCAAAAGGGTCATCTTGGATTTTAATTTTCTTTACATCATTGGAAAGAACACACTTTTCTTAACTAAAAAACGTTATTTTTATTTTTGAGACAAACCAGTTTCAAAGGTTATTTCAGGTCAAAAATGTGTACGTCATTCAACGTGAAATCAAAGAAAAAAAGACATAGACCTCAACAGTTGATGTCAATTTGTTCTATTAAAATTTACAGGAGCTATTGTACTTATGTTCTGATAGAAAAAACTTTTTTAGATGTTTTTGAACTTTAGTTTTTGTGTGCGCATCCGTAAAAACTCAAGAAATGGCAAAAAATAAAGTTTCGTTTTTAACAAAAATAATTATCTTCTTATCGCTGCTATAAGAGCTTGAGTCTTTTCCTATATGTTATTTTTAAGCTCTTGAAACAGAATTTCGGATGATATGTCACTTGGCAAAGTGTCATTAATATTTTAAATTCATAAAAAACATCATTTCCTTTTTCAAAAAAAAAAAAAAAAAAAAATAAATAAATAAATAAAAATAATTAAAAAATGAGATAAATAATAAATAAAACAGTTAATATGGTGTGTACGTGATAAAAAATATGTATAATAGGACTGCAGAGCCATTTTTCTAAAATGCAATAACGAAAGTTTTCGATAGAGTTGAATATTGCAATTATTTCCACCGTGTAAATAAATGATAACAATAGTAATTGAAAATATGATAAGTATTAATTGAAAATCCATTCATTATACTGCCGAGGATGTGTTTAGATCTTCAGCCTATGATTGCAATTTGCCCATAAACAAAATTGATGAAAAATGGGAAAATGCTTTTTATGAATTTAAAATATTAATGACACTTTGCCAAGTGACATATCATCCGAAATTCTGTTTCAAGAGCTTAAAAATAACATATAGGAAAAGACTCAAGCTCTTATAGCAGCGATAAGAAGATAATTATTTTTGTTAAAAACGAAACTTTATTTTTTGCCATTTCTTGAGTTTTTACGGATGCGCACACAAAAACTAAAGCTCAAAAACATCTAAAAAAGTTTTTTCTATCAGAACATAAGTACAATAGCTCCTGTAAATTTTAATAGAACAAATTGACATCAACTGTTGAGGTCTATGTCTTTTTTTCTTTGATTTCACGTTGAATGACGTACACATTTTTGACCTGAAATAACCTTTGAAACTGGTTTGTCTCAAAAATAAAAATAACGTTTTTTAGTTAAGAAAAGTGTGTTCTTTCCAATGATGTAAAGAAAATTAAAATCCAAGATGACCCTTTTGAGATATTGCCCTTTGAAATTGAGACAAAATTGAGAAAAAAGAAATTTAACTGGAATTTCAACTCGCGTAATTCGGCAATTATTTGAGCTAACGAGATGCCACTTGCACACCTTTCGGACGAACTATCAGGCTATAAACGAGGAAAGAATTAGCTTCAGAAAGTCATTCTCTCAGCAGATACAAGCTGATAACGTATGATCAAAATTTACCAAAATACGATTTTTTACCAATTTTGGCAGAAAATTGCAAAAAATCTAGTGTGTGGAGTTTTTGTTACACAAGTAGGCTATTCTACCCTAAACAGTGATCAGAATCACAAAATTTGAGCTTGATAATCGTCTTAGGTCGCGAGCAATAAAAGCACAAACTTGACGATTTGGTCATTTTTTTCAAGACACGAAAAAGAGGCCTTTTTCCATAATTTTTATTGGCTAAACCATAAGGCTTATAGAGCTATAATTTGGTATGGTTTCATGCAAGTCTTATATGTACATCCAAAAAAATTTTCATCAAAATCGGAGGGGGTCGAGTGGGGACGACTCGTACACTTGACATGGAATGACCCATACGTAATACTTTAGCTGATGAACGGCTAGAGTTATTTATGCTCATGAAAATAAAAAAAAGATTCTTTACAAAATATTGATAATAAAGCAGTGATTGACAACATTGTTCCTAAAAAGCGAAATTCTAAAAAAAGAGTTATTACATTGATGTTGTCATATTTCTAAGCTACAGTGCACTTTTTAAAACAATTTCTTCCTTCAAAAGCTTTTTCTCAAATTTAAGTCTTAGTTTTGTCGCCACTCTGTGAATTAGAAGTGTTATTTTACACTTTCATTAGTTAGTTTTACATATTCAATTATAGAACCTGTATTATCTTTAAAAGTATGCCCATTTTGTATATATGTATAAGTAGTTTCTTCATTTTTAATGCAAAATATTGTTTTCCAATGTCATTAAAATGTCATACTTTTTCATTTTTTCCCCGATGCAGTTTTTTGAGTTAATCAAAGTGAACAATTTGCTGGTAGTTTTTAATTATGTATAATTAACAGTTTTACTTTTAAAGCTAAGGAAGTTCCCTAAAGGCTTAAATTAAAATGTTCGTCACTGAAAATTCCTGTCTTCACTTAAAAAAAAACTACTTACGTAACATTTTTTTTAAGTTGAAAAAAAGGAAAAGGTAATAATTTAGTTTATATATATTATTTGCATGTGTGCTTCATATTCATTAAAGTAATAATTGTAAATAAATATTATAAAATATGTATTACCGTCATATGTAGTCAGTTTCTGAAAAGTATGGATATTTTGAGGTTCGTCATTGCTAAATTTTCACAGAATTAGATTTGTTTTTAGTACGCCACGCACAATAGTTGTTAAATATTGCAAAGCTAGTTCAATATTATATTTTGTTTCATTTTTATGCACATGCTACTTAATTAATTACTTACAATACAGTTTGTCATCATGTTGTTAGTTTCTGAAAAGTTTGTAAGTAATTTTTCCGATCGGAATGAAAAGTTTGAGAATAGATATAAGTTTAGAAATCGATCAATTTTAAATTTCAAAATTTCCGTCCTTCTCACGGAATTCTATTTTCTCTTCTTTTTTTATACAGCAGTACGCGTTGAAGCGTTTACATATTGCACCTTTTATCAATGATGGCCATTGCAAATTGTTGAACTGCTTATTTAATTCACGTAAAACTATAACATTTGTACATCCTAAAATGTGTTGTCACTATATTTAATTGTTGTATATGAATAAACTCGAACTATACAGGGTGTCCTCTCCAATCATGGACCAATAGCTAATTTCTAAACCGTTAGAGATAAGCATAGAGTTTATTTAGGAAAAAATCTCCAAATTACGAAAGGAATTTTGGGTCCATTCAATGTTTTTCAAAAAATCAAATTTTGAAAGAGTTACGAAATTTAAATTTTTATACAGCCCCCCAGTCCTATCAATCATATTTAGTAAAACATTCTTGACACTGTAACGTTTAAAACTAAAAAAAAATCACTCTTCTACCACAAAAATTGACCGAGTTATGACGTTTTGAAAAATCAAGATTTTGAAGGATTTCGCATACGGTCCCTTAAGCGATCTCTCGATGACGTCATGAAATAATGCAAAATCTTGATTTTTCAAAACGTCATAACTCGGTCAATTTTTGTGGTAGAAGAGTGATTTTTTTTTAGTTTTAAACGTTACAGTGTCAAGAATGTTTTACTAAATATGATTGATAGGACTGGGGGGCTGTATAAAAATTTAAATTTCGTAACTCTTTCAAAATTTGATTTTTTGAAAAACATTGAATAGACCCAAAATTCCTTTCATAATTTGGAGATTTTTTCCTAAATAAACTATATGCGTATCTCTAACGGTTTAGAAATTAGCTATTGGTCCACGATTGGAGTGGACACCCTGTATATAAAAAAAAGTAATTAAGTCAATTGAGACGCAGTTTAAACTTTCGGTCTTCACTTTCGTTTTACTAAGGCAGTCCTTTTTTAGTCTGACGAATAAATAAAGTTTCATCTTTTGTACTTTATGAAATTTCCTTTAACTACTTCGTTATAAAAATTAAATCAGAAACTGTACGTTTTAAAACATGTGATCGTCACGTTATTAGTTTCTAAAAAGTATGCTAATAACGGATTTACTTTCAGTAGGGCGGGGGGATACGTTTCTGCATAAATGTAAATTTAAAGATCGATCAGTGTTAAATTTCTAACTCTCCCCATTTTCACATAATTATATTTTGCCCTAATTAAAGTCTCAAATATATACGAAACACCATAGCTTTATTTCAATCCTGTGTATATATTCAGTTGAGTGTAAGAAATTTCAAATCAATGTCTTCCTTCAAGCTTTTGAAATGTACGTTAAAAATGGATTTACTTTCTATACATCAAAAGATTTTGTATAAATGATTATGAAGAGGCCAGATCAGTGTTCAAGTTCCATTAGTTGATCTTTGTCACAATTTTTCTAACGAGAAGCAGTACGCGATCGAATGCGTAGTAATAGTGTACCTTTAATGTTCAATTACTCATTTATATTTATGGATAATCGGAGTAACTGTAAGTATTAAAAAGTTGTGGTAGTATTTTTTTTGAATTTGTATACGCATAGTGGTTTTATATTAAATAGAAAAAAATGTTTGGTTTGTATGTAAATTTGCATGTTTATCATTGAAATTTTTAAATGTAAAAGAAAGCGTAATTTTGAATTAAAATTTACGAACATTATATATATATATATATATATATATATATATATATATATATATATATATCAGGGGCCGGTCTGTGATAAATGCCCGGGCCGGTACGGGGTGCTCCATCCGCGGCTGAGTCGGTGGCCAAGTAAAGAGGTCAGCATATGGATGGAAGTGTTGCATGGAAAAGCAACCATCAATATTGCCTCAACCTTTTATAATGCTATAAAAGAGAAAGATCTGAAAACACAACTTATTATTGTTAAGCAGGAACATGTTCACTCCACAAAAAATGAATTGAAAATGAGATTTAGTGATATTTTGGCTATTCCGAATATCCGAAAAATGCATTATTTTAAGACCCCCATAGATGAAAATGTAATTATCTACAGCCAATACAGCAAATGCTCAACTGTTCAAACTTATCACTTTAGGAAAATTTCAAAAAAGTACTGAGTGACTGATAGCAAAACACGTTTAACAAAACTTGCATAAAGCATAATCCATAATCCGAATATCCTATGGAAACAAAAATTGTAAATATAATTAACTTAAAAATTGGACTTCCATTACTTTACTCTTCGTGTCATCTTTATAAAGGTTTTATTGCATAATTTTGAACATTTGCATTAGTATAATTTAACAGTTGGTTCCTGATAGGTAAGTCAGTTACCACTTTGTTGCAAAGACTACAATCATTTATTGCAGCAAAGTTAAATTTGACAGCTGTAATTTTATTGTTTACCTTTTTTGTAGACTTATTCATAATTTTTACTGTATAATTTTGAACATGTGCATCAGTATATTTAGAATATTTCAGAAATGCCAGTCAGTTACCGGAATGTCAGTCAGTTACCAAACTACTCCAGCTACTGTTAATTCTTTACTACAGCAATATTTTCAAACTCAACTGCCATGGTCCGAAAGGTTATTCATTCTCTTTGATCCTCATTTTTTATTCAATAAAATTTCCTTCAACTTTCAGAGAAATCTCTTGTAGAATCAGTGTTACTTTTCACACAGGTTGCATTCATGTCAGTCAGTTACCATATTTTTGGCAATTTTTATAAAATCATTAAAAATATATTTTGAAAATTCAATTATACCATGAAATTCAGCTTAAAAAGTACAATAAGACAGGACAAAATAAATTAGTAAAATTTGAGATTTGTTGTGTTTTATTTCAAAATACTTCTTTTTTTTGCTTTGTGAATGTCAGTCAGTTACCCGTGGAACTGCCCAACGATAACTCTTAAGTTCGGACTTGTTTTATCTTAACTATCATTTTAATTTCAATTACTCAGATTTACGAGAAAAAATGCTTTTTTTTTTTTGGAAAAGAATTACATAGTCAACAAATAACAGATTTTTAACTTTTTAAAAATATTCAGTTTGTTGGAAAAATATAATGTGGCACTCTGAGCCTTTTCTCTCCAGATAGTGGCACTTTCATCAAAAAGGTTGGACACCCTTGGTCTAACAGAATTACTGTTTGTTGTGCAAAAGCATTTATAAAGTAATAAAAGTTGTATTTGTTACATTTTGTTGCATTTCATTTATTTGTCTCCTAACTAAGGGTAATGAGCATCAAAAGTTCAAAAGTGAGAAAAATTTGATTCTCATATCGGATGCAAATAAAATAATTTAGTAAGGTAAAAAAACAAGAATTTAGAATTTTCATCTTAACATTTTTATTTGATGAATATTATTAATAAGTATCGGTATAATCATCGAAAATTCGAAAAATCCTGAGGAGGGAAGATAAAAGCATAATTAAAAATACTTTATTTCCGGTATTTTCGACCATGAAAATACCAGAATCGATCATGAAAATACCGGAAATCCGGTAAAATACCGGAACACAATCACCCCTGATTATTAGGTGGAGAAAGGTTGCTTAAACGGTTCAATGCATACATGTGATTACTTTCAAAACAATTTGGCTGAAAATATTTGACGTGTTGTGAATGATTGGTTCAAAGGGCAAAAGTGCTATTAAATGCATTTAATTTTTTATTTTTAACTTTAATCATTTTGGTTTCCCTAACTCTGTTTTATTTTATTTATTTTTTTATTTTTCAAAATGAAATTTCTAACCAAAACCAAGCAAGCAAAGAATACTCCCTTTTAAAGCTGTGTAGATCTCCGTCGCTTCCCATTATCTTCGTCTAGAAATCGTGGAAATTTTAAATAGAATGAAAATTTTAGAGCGGATGGGGAAATTGTTTAAGGCAGAGAGGTAGAAGGACAGAACTATGTTTACCAATCAAATTGGCTGATTTCCGCCAATTGGCTGAAGAATCACATGTATGGGTTCAATGCTGAACCAAAAATGTTCAAATTGAAAATTTAAATACGGTAATAAAGTATCCTTGCCGAGATGCTTCGAACAAAAAAAGTTTGTTTAAATCGGACTATTCATTCAAAAGTTATTAGGGGTGACAGCTTGTTTGAACGGTTCAATGTTGAAAGAAAAATTGTTCAAATCGAAAATGTAGATACGGGAATGAAGAATCCTTGAAAAGATCTTTCGAATAAAAAAAGTTTGTTCAAATCGGACTGTTCACTCAAAAGTTAGCATCGCGGGACAGGTTGTTTGAACGGTTCAAAGTTGAACCAAAAATTGTTCAAATCGAAAAATCAAATATGGGAATGAGCTGTACTCGCCGAGATCTTTCCAACAAAAAAAAGTTTGTCCAAATCGGAATGTTCATTCAAAAGTTATTAGGAGGGGACAGACAGACCGACCGACCGACACACAAATTCCCCATCTCAATACCCTCTTTCAAATTTTTAATTTTTCGATATTCATTTTACCTTTTTATTTTTGGAACTTGGCGATATTTTTTGGACTTGGCGATATTTTTTAGATGCATTAAGCTACTTTTAATACTTTTTTCGTCATTCTTTTATTTTCAACGGGAAAGAAGGCTAAAAAGGAAACATGGGCTGTCGAAAGGTATTTTAAATTAATAAAAAGTAGGAAAAAAAATGAGAGAAAAAGAAATTTAGAGAAAATTAATTGCACTGAAAAGTTGCAGCAACAGTTTTAAATGCTTGTTAAAAAAGTTTCTTTTTGCAGGAAAAGCCATTTTTAATATTTCCATGCAAATAACTGTACTGTAACATTTTCAAACGTTTTCCCCCTCAATAGGAGCAGGCAATTAAGTGAGCAGGGTGGGGGGGGGGGGGGGTTAGGCTAATCACTTCAACTTTTTGATTATAGAAACTTCATACAATTATGATTTATGCATGCATTACGTTATTCTAGTATTCCTATAATTGTATTGAGTATATACCTGTTGCCTCCCCCTGCCTCACCGGAAAACCTTAAAATTGACAAGACTGAATTCGTGAAATCGGTCTTCAGGACTTTTCAATCACTTGATCTGACGCCATTGGTATTTTTATATGTTTTTAAACTTTCATGTTCAAAACTTTATTTTAGAGACAGTAACGAGTAATATATTGGATGTACTAAAATATTAGATTTTATTTTTTTTTTAAATGATTGTTTTATTGCATGACAACTAATAATTCTAGAAGAATAGAATTCGAGTAATAAGTTACATTTCTTACTTTTTGACGAATATTTTTTCACTTCAAATTTTTATTATCTGCATCTCATTTTGAGCATTTTTGCCATTGGAAGTACACGCATCTAGGACGAACGGTTGCAAAGATAAAGGCCAGGCAAGTTAAAACGGAATACTTCGTGTACTTTCACCAAGATTTTATACTGATACACAGTATTACTTAAAAACAGTGTAGAAAAAATCAAAACGAGAGATTTTGACAGAATAACCACTTTTTTTCAATCAAAGACATATGAAACGAACGAAACGTGACATTATGCACCTTTGAATACAAAACTCCCGAGTTGTATGCATTCAGTCACAATGACAATGACAGAAGACTGCAAAATTGCTCCTCTAACTAACTCAAATTAAAGTGAGCTTCTTCAAATATGCTGTGCATGTTTTTTTGAAGAAATAGTTTAAAACTTTTACTTATGTTATGAAAAATTAAATAAATAAATGAATAGCCAATGGTATAGTTAAACTGTTTTTATCTCTTTGGAAAGGACACAGACCCTCTGTGCCCTCCCTAAGATCTGCTTAAACCACAGGCCCTTTATCAGGCTGAATGTAACAAACTAAGTGCATCATTCAAGCTATTTCATTCTATGGCTGCCATTATGAGCATGCAAATAATGTATGTACAGAATAAAGAAAAGAGACCATAAGAGAATATCTTTGTAACAACACATGTGCAAAAGAATAAGGTACATGGGTCAAAGTAAGTTTTCGCAGTTTTTCCGCCAGTTACTATGCGCACCTCACATCTTCGACTAATGGAACTGCGAACGATCCTGACCGGCAAATCTCGAATTTCAGTTTTGGGAAAGCTGACTCTTCATTGCTGTATGATTTCGAGCCGTCAGGATGCACCCTACTCCTTTTAAGAGTTCTGAAACTTTTGACTGAGACACCCTGAAAAGCGCAAAAAATATGTAATGGCGCATTTTGTAGCAGGAGCTAAATCCCAGTATAATGAATGGAAAAGTAATGTTTCATTGGGAATATTAAAAAACAAACTTTTGTATTATGGCATTAGAAATTGTCAAATGTTTATTCAAAAAAGGATTGAACTACAGTAAGAACCAACACGGCAATTACAACAATTTTATTTCTATTTAAAAATCCAAATTACCCCAACCCAAAATTAGTTTCCCAAAAGGTTTGAGTAAGAAAAATCAAAGAAATTCTTGTACAGAAGTATTTAAGTATTTTAAATATTTTGTAGGCGGCAAAGGAAAAATTTTTCTTTAATAACAAAATGGACTGGAGTGATTTTACGGATAAAACACAAAGCCAAGTGCCATAAATTTCAAAAATCGTTTAAAAAATGTGTTTTCAACAAAAAAATTTAAACTAAAATTTTTTTAAAACTTTTTCCACTGAACACTTGTCAAAATGATAATTTGTCTACTAAAAACCGGGAAAAAAAAATAAAAAAAAAAAAATTTGAGTGAGTAGGCATTTTTTTTCTCAAAAACAAAATCTAAAAATTTTTTGCACATAATTTGGATTTCCATTAAGATATGGTCTAACTCCGTATTTCCCTTAAAAATTTTTCATCGGCGCAATAAAAAATGAAAAAAAAATATTTCTTCCAAAAAATTGTTCGTAAAAATAAAATTTTAAAAAATTTCCTGACTCCTCCCCTTTTTTTGGGTCAGAAAACATGCAATGCATATAAAAAAGCAAAATGGCAGAAATTTTTTTTTAAAAATTACTGCATTATACATTAGCTAAAACAAAAACTCATATACATGAGACGAAAAGCTAAAAAACGGATGATAAAAAAATGCCCGCCTCAAAGAGGCATAAGAAATTCTAACTACAGCCTAAGGTAAATGGTTTAAATGACATTTACATGCGGGAAATAAAAACCCATTGCATTAAAGGATGACTTGCAAAAAGGGTAAAAAAAAAAATTCCCAACCCCTTTTGAATTTTATTTAAATTAAAAAAAAAATTACCCAAATAATCCTTTTTTATACTTGATTCTTCATTTGAGTCCCAATTTAAAGTATAAACCGGGTTTTGAAGATAATTTAAATTTATAAAGGGTTTTTAAAATTTTTGATTATTTTGTGTAACAGAAAGGATAAAAAACAGAACAAAAATTAGGCTTTAAAAAATCTGGGTATGGACCCCACACTACTTCCTTTTACGTGTAAATTTCTTAGTAGTTGCCTTAAGTGTTAAAAAAAGTGCTTGGAGTGAGCAAGGTAACAATTCAAATATTTACTCCCCTAATCTGCCACGAAACAATGCAAAAAATATTTTACAATGGTTAATTTTCTAAATATTGCTGATTTTAATATCATTCAGTGAATTTTTCGCAAAATATCGCCAATAGCGCCAAGTTGAACCCAAATTCAAAAAATAATTTTTCGCCAAATTTGTCGCCAACTTGGCGATATGTCGCCAAGTTGGCGTCAAACACTTGGCGACCAAAAGCTTGGCGACATATCGCCAAGTGGTCGCGCCAATTCATATCACTTGAGTCTGCATTGAAATTAACACTGATTTACCCCAAAAAAGGGGTAAAACACCCCCTTGGGAACATTCGAATGCAACCACAAGGGGAGGTGCACAACTAGACCATCCTCAGAGCCTACATACCAAGCTAGAAGCTTCTACGGCATATAGTTTTTGAGTTATGCGACCACACATACGCACACACGTACATACAGACGTCACGAGAAAACTCGTCGTAATTTTTAAAAATTTTTTTTTTTATTTTTTTTTTTTTTTTTTTTTTTTTTTAGTTTTTTAATTTTTTTTTTTGGGGTTTTTTTTTTTTTAAAATTTTTTTTTTAAAAATTTTTTTCACAAATTTTTAAAAAAAAAAAAAAAAAATAATAATAAAAATAAAAAACCGTAATGCAAAAAAGTAACGAAAAAGGGATTTAACATTTTAAATTAACTTTTCAAAGGGGGGGGGGGGGGGTCACTTTGTTTTCTGATTCTAAAATTTTTTAGTGGTGAACTAAGGGAAGGGAAAAAATACTATTTTGTCTTAAAAATTTTTGTTTAAAACAATTTTTTTTAAATTTTATCTGATTGTTTAAATTTACACATTAATACACACACAAAGGGAAAAGGAGATTTTTTTTTTAAGTTTTTTTTTTTTTTAAATTGTATTCCCATTTTTTATTTTCATATAAAACTAAAAACCGATAATTTCTATTGATGTAGCATATCAAACACCCACATTTTAGCTTTCCCAATGGGTTTTAAGTTGGAAAACTTAATCTACTCTTAAATTCCCAAAAAAAAAAATTTTTGAACCCTTTAGAATTCAAAAAAAAAAAAAAAAAAAAACCCAAATTTGGAATTGTTTACATATCATTTGATGAAGAAAAAAAAAATATAGATGAAAAAAAGATTAACCTGTGGGAAAAATTTTAAAAAAAAAATATAAAAAAATTTTTTAAATTTTTGGACATATGTACCAATTTTTTCGAGAAAGACCCCCAAAACAAAATGGAAAAATGATTTCCAAAACCCTCAACCCTTAAAAAAAAAACATTCACACAATATTCATGTAAATTTAAAAAAATCAAAGCAAAAAACCCAAAAAAAAAAAATAAAACAGCACAACATTTAAAAAAAATTTTTTTTATTGACCCGAAAAAAAAAATTTTTAACTAAAACATTTTCGTAAAAAATCTAAATTTTAAAAATAATCCCTTTCACATAATACTTCAATTCCTAGGAAAAAAATTTATCATATCAAGCTACATTAAATACCAATATTGAAAAAAAGATCAAAAAAGCTGGATTTTTATTATTTTTAAAATTCAAATTAAAAAAAACCCGAAAAAAACTTCTCCCCCTGGGAAAGATATGTTTAAAAGGGGTTTTTTGGTTTTTTTTTTGTGAAAACATTTAAATACATAAAGGCTTTAAAAAATTTTTAAAGGGAAAATTTTTAAAAAATTTAAAATTTAAAAAAAAAATCAGTATTTTTCAACAAAAATTTCAAAACCCAAATTTTTTTGGAATTAAAAAAAAAGGATTAAAAAGCTCATAGCATGCACAAATGCTTAGTTTTATTTTTTTGGTTTTTTTGCATTAACTTTGGATGATAAGATATCTGAAAATATGAAAAACAAAAGTTTAAAAAAATATTTCCAAAAATTCATTTTCAATTGTTATAAATAAAAAGATTAGGGGGTTTGGGTGATTTATTCCAAAAAACTAAACAGAAAAAATTATTGTTCATTAAAAATGGCTTTGGGTGCAAAACCCTTTTAAAATTTTAAAAAAAATTCACTTTCCCCTAAAAAAAACTTAAGATCAAAATAAAGTTAAAAATTTAAAAATTATTGATAAAAACCCGTAAATATTGAAAAAAAAAAATTTAATTTTTAACTATTTGTCTTAAATTTGGGTTTATTTTTTTTAAAAAAAAAATTAAAAAAAGAGGGAAAAACTAAACTCTCTTGGAAAAGAAAAATTCATCAAAATTGTTTTTTAAAAATATTGAAATTTTAAGAATAACAGACTAAACTTTTAAAAATTTTTGACTAGAACATAAGGAACCAAAAGGGGGTTAAAAAAAAATTAAAAAAAAAAAAGCTGAAGGGGCAGAAAAAAAACAACATTTTATAGAGAAATATACATTTGTTTTTTTTTACTACTTTTGGGTAAAATCAAAATATTTATTTTGAAGGGGAAAAAAATGAAAAATTTTGATAAAATTTTTTAAAAAAAGACAAAAAAAAATTTTAAATAGTGTAGTGATTTCCCAAAAAATTCCAAAACACAGCTTAAAAAAGATAATTCCTATTATATATTAAAATTTTTTAAAAAAAAAAAAAGGGCAATTTTTTTTGATTTAAAAAATTCAAAAGTTTTAAAAAATTAAACCGCCATTTAATTTTTGTCAGATTTTTAAGAGACTATTTTTTAAAAATTTTGAAAAAAGAAAAAAACTGATTAATAAAATTTGACAAATTTTTAGTCCTGGAAATGGGAAAGGTTTAAGGGAATTTTTTTTTAAATTCCCCGGAAAAAGCTTTTTTCCCATCACTTTTAGCCAACCTGAAAGGGAAAAAAACTGAATCTTTAAAAAAATTGGGAAAATAACATAGGCACTTGATGGTGGGTTTTCGTTTAAAAGAAAGACTAGTTTTTTGGGAAATTTAAAAACCCCCTATTTTTAAAAAAATTTTTCTACCTTGAAAAGTCAATTTAAAAAATACTTTTTTTAAGGTTTAAAAACCCTTTTTAAACATCAACCTCTATTTTTTTTACAAAGCACAACTATCGATAATACTTCTGTTCATTCACGAATTTCGACACTTACTTTCACACTAGATGGAGACACCTGGGTTCCCATGGTGTCACAATTAATGCTATTACTTGAAGAACCATTTCCTTTTATTTATTTATTTTTTTGGGATATGCAATTTTGGTATCATAAATTTAGTTGCCAGCTAATTTAGTATTGAAGGGTAATTAGCAGGGCCCAGATCGGTAAGGCGTCAGACTCGTGACTGGTGGATCCCGGGTTCGATCCCAGCTGATCAAAGATCCACCGTCTTGATTAATGGTGGCTGGGGGACGCAAAAAATGTCGTGGTCACAAAGTCCTCCACGTGAAATGATACCTATGGGGGTGCTGGGTCAAGGGTTTGCTCGGCCCTTGGTCTGGTTCAAAAAAGAACAGAGCGCTCTTCAGGGCCCTATCCCGGTTAAACCACGAGTTGTGGTAGGTACGGGGAACCCTGGAGTGTGTGAAATGAAATGTAATTGGCAATGAAAACTGAACAGGATACAAATGCCTAATGCCGTGAGGTAGAAAGATAGTAAGCATAATTGAAAATTAAAAACACATGAAGATAAAAACTTAAAAATACAATAATAAATACATGATAAGGCAATCATTGTGGATCTCTCATTGCATTGGAATATTAATATTTAAAGAACAGGAAAAAATGAAGCTCCAAAAATATTTTTGTAACCTTTTTAATGTCATATTTTCAAAGAAATGATGCGCAATAGTAAAAGTGAGAAGTAAAAAATATTTCTAGGAAAACTCAAAGGACTAGATAAATTTTTTATTATTTTCAAATAATTATGGTTTGTACCTTGAAGCCCCAACATATTGTTACTAGCTGGTGTTACTTTAACACATTACTTTCACGTGCAACAAAATTATTTTCTAATGCAAAGAATTATCATTAAAACAGGCTGAAGGTTCAGATCACATAACAACACATAGCACTAAAATATAAAATTGGTTACAAAAACTAGATAAAAAATGGTACTAAGTAATTTTTGGAGAATAAACCTTTGGACGATTATTTGGTAACAGGTTCATAAGTAAGTATATGTACTGAGAGGGGGGGGAGGGGGATTAGCAATGTGAGTAAAATAAGTCCTGTACCTAATGGACAATAAAAATTGCAAGACAGCAGCATAAAAATATTCCCAGGAAAATTTTACGTCTTTAAAAAAGGTTTTGTTCTTGATAGGGGTAGTTCCGGTAACATGTTAAGAGGGGTATTCCAATTAGTCTTTTTGGAGGAGGCACCCCTGAATAAAGTGAAACTTTCTTAAGAAACTAAAAGAATGTTTCGAAATAACAGTTACCCGAGCCGCTCTTTAATGGAGGGTGTAAATTCTGTCACAACACGTAATACACTAAAAAATTGAAATGAACTAAAGTAAAAATTTTATAAATATATGACATTTAAGTTTGTCTTACAATTTCTGGTAGAAATTTTCCTCACTGGTATGAAACAGTATCCTGGGTCGTATCTCTTACCTTATTAATCTGAAGAGTCTGACACTCCAGTGCATATATTTCAAGTGCAAATTCAGCTAATACTTTTATTTTTCAAATATAAAAATTTCTTATCAGTTTGACTGTGAAG
>JAXGGA010019900.1:0-19200 GCA_038373865.1 Uloborus plumipes
AAAGATGATACTAATCTCGTGTTTCACTGCCAGATGCAACACCGCTTTCATTTTCTAAAAACTTTACTCCCTGTCTTAATTAAGGGACGAATTGAACTCAGATTGGCGAATGAAACTCATTGACAATAAATTACTGTGTCATTGCTATCGCGTGTTACACCCTAATGAAATCTCTGTTGGAATTAGAATTTCATTGAATGTGATTTTCTCTTGGAATTGAAATTCAATTATATACTCAAGCTGTATTGTACAAAAGGATTTGGCTGAGTTTTACATTGAGGTTTTGCATTGATAAGATGTTAGAGTTTTAGTCATTCACACACAAGATTTACTAAAGTAATGGGTGAAAATTGAAACATGTGAAACAAAAAACACTTCGGAATACAACGAATGGTTAACCCTTTTCTGTGTAATACTGGTGGGTATTTATATTTACAATGATGCGTTTATTTAGAAATTACTTCCTGAAAAATATGCATTTGAACCCATTTTTATTTCCTGATCTATATTTTCCCATGTTATGTAGAAAAAAAAAATATTTTGAAATTTTATACGTGTTCCAGCTTGGGAGAATAATTTTAATGAGAGGTGCGGCCTTCATGTGGAAAAAAGGTTGGGCACTACTGTTTTAAAACATCCAGCGTATCGAATGTGCATTTTATAAACAACTAGCTGCGAGGCCCGGCTTTGCACGGGGTCTACCTTGAGAATAAAAGTTTTGCCAAGTGATGCGTGTCTGAGAAGTCCTAATCAGATTAAAGTTGATATTTTCCAGGCTAGCATTACGAAAATTTAATCAATTGCCAAAAAAGTTTCAAATTCCCGCGCCACAGGAAAATCCTGAAAGAAAAAGCAAGAATTGTATTTGTTCTTATTCAAGAAAAAAATGGCAACGACATTTTCTTATCGATGATTTCTTTCACGCTAATTAATTTCGTTTATGCTCGTGCATACGATATTAATAAATCTAAGATTTTTACTGACTTAAAAACGCCTGTACCTTTTTCTGGGTAAAGTTAACGGTTAGGGGTTTTCAAAGCTTCCCGGAAGGAAATTCTCCTAAGGAGTATTTTTGCGAGCTTTCCAATGAGACCAAAATCGAGAAGATCCGATAATTATTTTGGGTATAAAGAGCCATTTCAAGTCATTTTTGAGTCTTTGAATTGAAATTCGAACGGATCGGTACTTTTTTAGTGTTCGAAAACCCTCCTACGACACTTCCCTGGTGGCCAAGTACCTCCCTGCCAAATTTGGTCCAGATTTGCTTTTGGTGGATTTGCTAAGTTAACATCATACACACACACACAAATATTCCTTGCTGTATTTTTTGGATTTTGTTTGTTTTTTACACTTATTTTGATTTTCTCTTGTAATTCTAAGGAAAATATTTTTGAAAGGGATTATCGTATTGATTTAGTGCTGCAGACTTACGCTTGTTCAATATTTAAAATGAAAATCAATGAACATCAACCTACGCAACTGTAATTTTTCTCTTCCAGACATCTAAATTTCGAATTCAGGGAAATACAGTTTCCGTAACGAAACGGCAAAATATTCAAATTGAGATGAAGCGGAAATACTAATACAAATGAAATTAGTAGCTTTTAAGGGCAAGCTCGTTTGATATTTCAACATCTATGTACATAAACTGTTATTTAAAGCTAAAAGGAAACGAAATGCAATAACTTTTCTACTAACATTCCAAAATAATAAATTTGGTTAGTTGGAATTAGGCTTTTAACATTTTCCTAAGAAGATTATTGAAAATTTACAGACTTGTTAGGTTGTTAAATTTTATTCTAACTATTGCAAGTCATTAATATTAAATTAATGTTAATTTAACAGAATTTTTAATTTAGATGTGCCATTACAGAGTTTTAGTACCCATCTTAATGCATTCATGTATTAAGTTAAAAATAATCGGATTTGTAACAATCATATTGTGCATCATTCATTAGGAAGAGTAAATGATTAAAGTTTGAGTTTTTTTTTTTTTGGATTACAATTTCTAATAGATATTAATACGTTTTTATTAGTTTCAAATGTGGGTTGTTTGTATGTATGTTACTCTGAATAAAAGAGAAAATTCACGTTCTTTATAAATATAAAAGTAATCTATTTAATACTATTACTAATACTAAAATCTAAACTATATTACATGTTGATGTATTGTATGCGTTTTAGTTGTTTGGATGTAACTCAGAACAAAAGATAAAAGCCACGTTCCTTGCAAATATAAATGGAATATATTTAATACTATTATTAATACTAAAAGGCTAAACTATATTTGATGTTAATGTATTATAAGGGCATCAAAAAGCGTATTTTTTAGTTTTTTTAAACTAATTTAAAGATTATTTTTATACTTCAAGTTCGTGTTTCTTTTTACTTTTTAACAACCAACAAGTAACCTTTTTGTAACTTACAGTGCTAAATCGGCTCAATTCTTAACTAACGCGTTTTGTGATAACAACACATTGTGAAGCACATTCTACATACATATTCCTATCCTTATATCAGTTAGGTCTTCTTTTCTGATGAAACTCGAAACTGCATTCAAAACTGTTTCAAAATGTTGTATCTAATAATTGATGTTGATTATTAATGAAAGAGGTTTTTTTTCAACGGAGCCTAATTTAACTTATCTGGAAACTGTTTTACAGTAGTTTTCTGATTATTAACCCATTTATGCCCAAGTTTTTTTAACATTTTTTTTCTGCTTAAAACTCTTACTTGGAATGGTTTACATACATTTTAGGCTTATAAAAATAGTTCGCCGTTGCCATATTTATGAAGTTAGTTAACATCCTGTTCATGGGGTATTTTGCAGATATGTGAGCAAAATACGACCTTACTTGACTTTACTTTTGCAAAGTAACATAACAGAAGGCATCGGTGATCCATTTTAAGCAAATTATTTTAAAATAGTTTAATTTTATAAGAAATAAGTACGCAAAAAAACTTACTTTCTGTGGCTACCCATGCTGGATCGTTTCTTGACAGATTTGTCTGAAAATAGCTGTCAATAATTAAACTCTGATGTCCAAATAGTGGCTCTAACTGGTTTTCTCAAGAAGAAGGACTATTTAACTTGGGGAAAATAGCCTTATTAAAATATATACACGTTACAGGTTTTTGTATGCAGTAACTAACAAGCGTCAGGTTATTAGGCTTACTGGGCAGGAATGGATAATTCTTCATTTTAATTGCATTTTCTGAAACAGAAAAAAATAATATTTTATAAACAATGTCACGCTTTCAGAATTCAACTTCTTCTCACGGTTTTGAACTGTTTGCTAGTCATTGTACGGCACATCACAGCAACGCACCACACTGAACCAAATGTCTTAGTACATACAGCATTGCCACAGGGGTCTCAAAAATGCCTCGAAAATGACCGTTTTCAGGGCAGATTGAAATGCAAACACATAGGAAGGGAGAGAGAGAGACAGTAAACACAATAGGTCGAATTTCGAGCACAAGAGATACGTAGTTTCAAGTAATCCCCCGTGGCTTCGGGTGGAAACTAACTTCTAACTTTAAAACAATTTAATCTTCATTTTATCCGCTTGCCTTATTTCGATTTATTTCAATGCTGACTGTTATGTGTGTAATTTGCGGGAAAAGAAAACATGGAAGCCAATTTTCACCACAGTAGACCGAAATCCCAGGAGAATTAAAATTCAATATTAGTTCACGAGGAAAGCTTGCGACACGAGGCAAATGGTTGATTGTTCGTGCTTGGCAAGTAAGGGATAAGATTTTTTTATTTCTTTGAGTTCTCCCCCCCCACCCCCAATGTTTAAGCTGGATTGCTATTTCCTGTTAAATTCTTTAACTTTTGAAACAACCACATTTTAGCAACTATACTTCAAGGGCGGATCCAGAAATGTTCCAAGGGTGGGGCGATTGATTTTTTTTTCTTACTTGTGTCCACTTTTTTCGCTATGCATCCTTGTTAAAACATGTTGATTACAAATGTTTTGGTCCTCCATTTCAAAAAATTTCCAGATCAGAGCCCCGAATATCCGCACCCTTTCCCTTAAGTCATCAAAAATCAACTAAAATTGCCTTTTTTGAACTTCAAAATCTAAGAACTGCTGGAGAAGAGTCCCTCAAGGGAGGGGCGATCGCCCCATCACCCTCCCTTGCTATACTTTTAATTAATATACCCTTTTATGTTCAACTATTTTCGCCTATATTTCGTTACTTTGAAATAGGCGCATCAAATTTAGAAACTTTGCATCGTCTCCATGGAAACTGTACGAAGGAAACAGGAAACCAGCTCCACTCTTTTTTTATACACTGCTGTTAAGGCATTTCATTTATTTTATGTTTATCGAATGAGGCTTACGATTTTATTTATGTCCTCACCCGTCTCAGTTATTTCTAAACGTTTTCTAACAAATCTAGCCATACATTAATACAGCACACATTTCTAAGAAAAAGTTGCGCTTCGTTAACTTTAATTTTTAATTGAATAATAATTTACGCACAAAGAAATTCAAATCGTTTTGCATTTAACCGTTGTTGCAAAAGCTAACTGGGAAAAAAGTCCATAGCGCCTAACTATGATAACCATCAGGGGAAAAGTGCAGAAAGTGGGAAATCAATTTGACTTTGACATGACAGTTCTCGTTACGCAGAGTATAGTTCCATCTCTTAGTATAAAAAACGGAAATTTCAATCTCCTTTCCTACTCAAACTCATAAGTCAAATTTCGTTTTTTTTTTTTTTTTTCAATGAATTAGAGTATCAATTTTAATCCTGCATTGGTAATATAATGGTTTCGCTAAACTAATCAAAATGTAATTTCATATTTTTGAATTAAAAAAAAGGGAAATTCTTTTAACCGATGTTCTTGTAACTTACACTCTCAAGATACATACGCTCATAAAATGCGTTAAATTCAGAACCAGAAGCAGCGTTGTAGAGTCGAAGGGAAAACGATAAACTCCGACTCAGACCGGGAATTTTAGTTGATTCGATTCTAACTCGGTCTCTTATTACCCCAAAATTAAAATGTACCTTCCAACGATAGTTTGACACTTGAAGATATCTATAAAAATTTTAAAATTGAAAATACCCAAACGCGTCAAAAGGGAAAAAATTATATGCAGCGTTTTGGCTCTCGGCATTTTAGCATGGTGCCGACGATATGTATACTAAAAAATGCTGTGACAACTGCAAAGTACCTTGCCAAAACAAAGATTTTGAAATTTAAGTTCCTAACTTCAAAATTTTGTGAGCATACATTTTAAATTGTTTTATTATTATTTTTATTGAACTTATTTCAAAGCCTTTTTTCTACGAACATCAATTACTTCTTTTGAAAAACTTCTAATGTATAACGCTTTGAGACAAATGTTATTACCTCAAAATATACATTCGAACACGCTGAAAAAAATAAAATATTTTTTCTTACGTTATAATATAGCGAACTTTATAGTAATAAATTGTAAAATTGGCTAATTTTGCAGCTAAATATTGTGAATATTACAGTTTTAAACTAGAACCCCTGCTGCCAGAATTGTGTTTACAGTATACAATACAGCTAATTTTATGGCAATGAACTAAAATTCCTAATTTTACAGTAAATAACTGCAAAATTGCTTACTTACAGTTTATTACTGTACATTTTACAGTTTTAAACTGCAATCTCTGTTTGCAATATTATACTGTATACACAACAGTTTACTTTATGCAGTGCACCAAAAAACGTTTCCTAAACCAAGCAAAGAGCTAAACTTATATTTTTGATGAGTGAAACTAAGCAAAGCAATCCATTAACCTCAAAATTTCAGAATGATTTTTCCTTATTAAACGGAAAAAAAATCTCTCACTCAGTAATAAAGAACCCTCATAGTTATTTTGAGCCTCTTAAAGTGTCAATTTTCAAAGCGATTTTTAAACAGCAAGTGGTGTAAGAAGCGGAGGTTTTATGCATATCTCTTTCGCTATTTTTTGGGGAAAGTTCTAATACGATAAATTGCTGCCATTTCGTATTACTTTCAAAGACGAAAAAGGAAGCGTTCATTATTTAAATACGCTGTACTCTTTTTATGGTCAGTGAACTATGAAAATAATTCAAATGAGAGTTTTTTTAAACAGTTAAAACGCCTGCTGTAATTATCTTTTGCCTGACCATGAAAAGATTAACGAATTTTTAATTGTGGATTCTTTAAATTAACGAAGTCATATGATGATTTATAGTTGGTGGCAAATATTGTGTTGAAGTTTTTTAGGGTAGTGAATTTAATAGATGTTTTTTGACCAAATAAAAGACATCAAGTCGTTTGTAAAACAGGCTCCCACGTGAGTAATTTTGGAGGGTTTCTTAGAAAATTTATGTTTCAAATGTTTAATTTAAAGAACGAAAAACTTTTGTTTTATTTTGCTTACAAAATTTAAAAAAAAAAATGAAATTATCTTTCAAGTTTTGTCTCAAAATTCGTCGGACTTTTAGCCATTTTAACTGAATTCGTGTTTTGGTTTTTAAAAAACATAGGTGGAAATTTGTTACCTACAACACTTTGCTTAAATTGTAAATGTAAAACCAACGCAGATGGTAAATTTAAAAAAAATAATGCTAAAAAAGGTTTTAATAACGGTCATTAAAATGTTTTGAATGCTATTCATGCTTAAAGTTTATTTTTAAAAAAAATCAGTACCAGTGTACAAAGGGGGCTTGAGTCCCACTCTATGAGTTCTCATGGTTCATTATTGTTGTATTTCAGTTTTTACCTTCTTTCACTTTTCTAGTTTATGTTGGATAATAAAGATTAATGTGAAAAAGTCTGTAATGAATTAAAATAGTTAAAAAATTTAAAAATCAAGAAACGCGGTACGTATACAAAATTAATCACATTTGTAGAGAAACCTTAGCTCTATGCTCCTTCCTACTTATAATTCTGCCTTGCTAAGCGCAGAAGTGGATCTGCAGTCGAGCTCAAACTGAGATATTATTGAATACAAGAAATACCTTTGTACGATTGATGTGAACTTTTAATTCAACGTTAAATAAGCACAAATGTACAGGTATACTGCAGACACGTGTTTGATTCTTCATCCTAAAGCTCACACTCCTTGCATTTCATTTCACACCTCCAGGGTCCCCCGTACCTACCACAGCTTCGTGGTTTAACCGGGATAGGGCCCTGAAGGGCGCTCAGTTCTTAATTTTGAACCAGAACCTAGGGTCGAGCAAACCCTAGGCCCAGCACCCCCAGAGGTATCGTTTCACTTGGAGGACTTTGTGACCACGACATTTTTAACGCCTCCCAGCCACCATTAATCAAGGCGGTGGATCTTTGATCGGCTGGGATCGAACCCGGGTCCCTCCGGAACGAGTCCGATGCCTTACCGATCGGGCCACCACGGCCCCACTTCTTGCATTGAAAAAGGGATTCCTTGTAGCCCCGAAACACGTGTCTGCAGTATACCTGTACATTTGTGCTTATTTAACGTTGGATTAAAACTTCACATAAGATATTATTCTTCAAAGTTTTGCGCCACCATGTATTTAATTCAGAAGAAAATTTTTCAGAATTTTCTTAAAAATATTTCCCGTTCTCAAATTATTATATAGTATTCTAAAGATATTATTATTATATTTGGATAAAATGCGTCACAAAAAGCCACCTGGTGGCAATAACTCACTTTTGTTAAAAAGTGCAGATACGACTTTTGTGGTCAGCACGGCACAATTCCACTAGAGAGCGCTGCCAGGGCAGTTAGAAATACGTATACTATAAGCGGTATTCTATGTCAAATAAAGTATTAAGAGTTTGGTTAAAACAACAAGTATTGCGAAGTATTGCGAACAAGTATTGTAAAAGTATTGCGAAAACTCACAATAATTTTAAGTATGTTTACACATTTGTGGCACAAAACAAAAAAGCAATAGCTCCAAAAGGCACAAATGCAGTGAGAAAACTGTTACAAAAAATGCAAATACTGTCAGCCCCGCTTAACCGAATAGTGTCGGTTCCAAAAAATATTATTCAATTAAGCGGGGTATTTGATTAAGCAGGGAAATTTTCCTTAGCTTTCCAGATTGACAAGATTTGTCTTAAAACATATTAATAATAAATTCATAGCTACATAAATGAAGTAATTAATGTTATTAGTAAAAAGCTTTTGAAAATCGCTAATCAAACAACAAAATAGTATAATAACTTAGTTTTTATGTTCTAAAGTCAAGTTATGTTATAAAGTGTGTAAAGTATGTGTAAAAATGGTGAAGAGTAACTTAGGACTTGGTGAATTGTTTTTCTTGACTGTTGTTGACGGAATTATAAAACGACGATATTATAAAAAACTCTTTATGCAAATAATTGCTCTTACTAATTTATTTTTGCTTTATTCAAGTTTTTTCTCAGCAAAAATTGTTGCGAAAGCTGATCAATATTATTCGATTATCCGGGGAAATTATTCGATTAAGTGGGGATCTTCAACATTGCGTCTATGGAGAAATATTCGGTTCCTGAAGATTTTATTCGTATAAGCGGGGTATTCGTTTATCCGTTACCCGATTAAGCGGAGATGACAGTAATTAGCAAAAAATCTGAAAATTTTCTTATCCTCCAAAAGCATTCTATTGATCTGACATCATGAAAGGTCTTTTCAGATCCTCATTGAAATGTCCTCATTAATAATTGATTCTCAAGAAATAAATAAAAGCCACTAAATGTCAAGCAGCGCACTGTACCATTAATTAATTATTTTATTTCAGGATTAAGTCTCACTTTGTAAAGCTTCAGCGAACACTCCGGCCACTAGGGGATTAATGCGTCGGTGAAAAATGGAGTTCGGTTTGAAAGACAAATTGGAATTTTACTCGCAAGAGGTTACGTCACGCTCTTTTAAATGTAGTATTGGAAGCTTAGATTTTATTCAAATGCGACTTCTTTATTATTTGTGAGATGGGGTAAGACTCGTTATGGGAGCGATTTTTTTTTTTGCTTCTTTATGTAGTTAAATTTGAATACAAGTTTTGCAGTTCTAGCTTAAAAAAAAAAAAAAAAAAAAACTCTAACGCTGTAGGCTTGACGGCGAGATTCTTGTACTTCAGAACATGACTACTAAAGCTTTAGACTAAAAAAATGGATAGGGGGTAGTGGCCAGTGAACCCAAAAAAGTTAGTGGCCACTTTGGCGTTGTTGATGGCCACTTTGAACCAAGTTCCAAAATTGCAATCCCACTTCACTTCATTCTGCATGTAGTAATACTACACTATGTACTTGTAAATATCTTAACTAAATTACTATATATAAAATAAAAATGCTTAAAAAGAAACTAACGAACCTTTCCTGGAAAGGAAAATTATTTATTTTAAAATCTAATATCTTTAAATGAGCAATTCTTGTATATATATATATATATATATATATATTTCGGATTTCGAAAACGGCTCTAACGATTTCGATAAAACTTGGTATTTAGATGGAGTTTTGGTTTCTGAGTTCATCTACGTCGGCGTTTTTTCTGTAAAAACGCCAGTTTTCACAAAAAACCCCGTTTTTTGTGCCTTTATTAAGTAAGTTTGAGACGCTTTCTTTATCGCCATTTTCTTTATGATTTCTCTCATTGTTACTGTTTCCTAGCGACCACGTTTTGTTAAAACAATTGGATTTCATAGTTAACCATATCAGCGCGAGTTTAAATTTTATGGTATTTGGCAACGTTAAATTGTTATTGTTTTTTGAAATGTTAAAGCAAGGCTTCACTAGATAGTGTCTTATGCAGGCTGTTTCATTTATTCAAAAGCCATGGGATAAAAGCAGTGGTGATTGTCCAGCGACATTTATTCAATTTTATGGTAACTTACACGATATAAAAATCGGATTATTTTACTTTTCAAGTACGATTTAAAAATTGCGTATAAAAGTAATACAGTTAGTTTTCAAACACTTTTTTTCCTCCTCAAGAGTGTTTAGTAAGATATTTCAGGTACAAATCAATAAATACGAAACTCAATTTTCTTAAAATATTAAGTTTCAAAACAAAATTACATCTATCTAATATCTTTAGACGAGCAATTCTTGTATATACACTGAAGTGACAAAAGTCATGGGATACCTCTTAATATCGTGTCGGCCCTCCTTTTGCCCGGCGAAGTGCAACAACTCGACGTGGCATGGACTCAACAAGTCGTTGGAAGTCTTCTGCAGGAATATTGAGCCATGCTGTCTCGATAGACGTCCATAATTGTGAAAGCGTTGATGGGGCAGGATTTTGGGCACGAACAGACCTCTCGATGGTGTCCCATAAATGCTCAATGGGATTCATGTCGGGCGATCTAGGTGGCCAAATCATTCGTTGGAATTGTCCAGAATTTTCTTCAAACCAATTGCGAACAGTTGTGGCCCGGTGACATGGCGCATTGTCATCCATAAAAATCCCATCGTTGTTTGGGTACATGAAGTCCATGAATGGCTGCAAGTGATCTCCAAGTAGCTGCACATAAGCATTTCCAGTCAATGTTCGGTCCAGTCGCACTAGAGGACCAAGTCCATGCCATGAAAAAACAGCCCACACCATTACGGAGCCACCACCAGCTTGAACAGTGCCTTGCTGACAGTTTGGGTCCATGGCTTCGTGGGGTCTGCGCCACACTCGAACCCTACCATCGGCTCTTACCAGCTGAAATCGTGACTCATCGGACCAGGCCACGGTTTTCCATTCATCTAGGGACCAACCGATATGCTCACGTGCCCACGAGAGTCGCTGCAAGCGATGTCGTTCTGTCAGTAAAGGCACTCGAGTCGGTCTTCTGCTGGAATAGCCCAAGAAATCCAAATTTCTCCGCACAGTTCTAGCAGACACGTCCATTGTACGTCCCACATTGATTTCTACGGTGATTTGGCGCAGTGTTGCTTGTCTGTTAGAATTTACGACTCTTTGCAGACGTCGCCGGTCTCGATCTTTAAGTGCAGGCGGTCGACCACTGCGCTGTCCATGGTGGGATGTTATGCCTGAAATTTCATACTCTCGGCACACTCTTGACACAGTGGATCTGGGAATGTTGAATTCTCTAACGATTTCCGAAATGGCATGACCCATGCGTCTAGCTCCAACTAACATTCCGCGTTCAAAGTCTGTTAATTCACGTCGTGCGGTCATCATCGCGTTAAAACCTCTTCACATGAATAACTTGAACAGAAATGAAAGCTCTGTAAAAGCACTGCGCATTTATACCTGTTCTATGCGATGCTACTGCCATCTGAAAATTTGCATATTGCTATCCCATGACTTTTGTCACTTCAGTGTATATATTTCGGATTTCGAAAACGGCTCTAACGATTTTGATAAAATTTGTATCAAGATAAAGTTTTGGTTTTTGAGTTCATCTACATCGGCGTTTTTTCTATAAAAACGCAAGTTTTCACAAAAACCCCTTTTTTTGTGCCTTCATTAGAAATTTGACGAGCTTTCTTTCGCCATTTTCTTTATGATTACTCTTATTGTTACTGTTTCATAGCAACCACGTTTTATTATAACAATGGATTTCATATTTAATCACATCAGCGTAAATTTAAATTTTTATGGTATTTGGCAAACGAGTTTTGGCAACACGTTAGAATTTTATTGTTTTTGAAATTTAAAGATCGATCAAAAGTTAGAATTGGGTGTGGGCCGCGGTAGTCCGATCTGTAAGTCGTCGGACTCGTAACCAGAGGGTCCCAGTCCGATCATATAGAGGAAGCACAGCCGATCAAAGTTCCACCGTCTTCATTCATGGTGGCTGGGGGACGTTAAAAATGTTCGTGGTCATAAATTCCTCCAAGTGAAACGATACCTCTGGGGGATTCTGGGCCAAGGGTTTGCTCGGCCCTTGGGCCTGGTTCAAAAATGAACAGAGCGCTCTTCAAGGCCCCATCCCGGTTAAACTACGAGTCGTGGTATGTACGGGGAGAACCTTGGAGTGTGAAGTCAAGTGAAAGTCAAAACTAACTGGAACCAAATGCGTACTGGAGAACATGGATGCATCCATTCTCATCAACCCCTCTCGCGCTTTAGGCGCCAAATAAAATGCAATTGGGTGTGATTTTACGGTGAGCATGGATTCAATAAGGTTGTGTTTTTTAAAACAAATTACGGCTGTTTTAAAAGCATAATTGCAACCAAAGGCTTAAAAATGCTTTTCAAGTTTATCTAAATAAGTACTTCGCATTTTAGAAAAAAACACGAGTTTACAAACCTCTTTTTTTTAACCGAGCGGGCTCGGTCCCCTGATACTTTAGATAATAAGACACTATGCAATTAAAACAAAAACTAAACGCACTCGCATACTTAAAGTTTAATAAACATTTCATTTGACTTGCTGATTAATTATAAATATGGTCATTTTTGACTACCACCAAGTTAACATTGGCCGCTAGTGACGATGCTAATGGCCAATTTCTTTTCATGATCGGCAGTTCATCATTTTGTTCAGAAAAAATAGTAGATCGCCAGTTTGGTGACCAACATAACTTCTCGTAGTCGTCATAGTACTTTTATTAAAAGTACTGTGCTTTCTCGAAAAATCGCTTTCTTCATAACAGATATTCAAATAAGAATACAAGCGCCAATTGTATAATTTAATTTCATTAGTTTATGAAAAAAGGATCCGTTAAGTATAAAACTGAAGAGTAAAAGATATGATTACTTGGTAAGAATTATTAAAATTGATTCAAAAGTGCCAGGCATATATTCTCTTTTCTGAACTATGACCGTTTTTCTCGTACAATGTAAATTTTCGAGAAGTGTTAAGGGTTTAAAAGTAAATCTGACTTTCCGTGTTTTAATTTTGAAAAAGGAATCATAAAATGAAATTGTATGCAGTCGAAAAATTCTGTTGCTCAAATATACGTTCTTCAAAATCGACTTCTCTTGAATTAAAAAAAGAAGAGTTTTGTATTTCAAAGAAAATGAAGCACTGCCGTAATGGAAATATTTAATAGAAACCGAAAACCAAGCCGATATTTTCTTCTTTACTTAGTTGAAAAATGACATCTGCTTTTGACACTGCAAAATTTATCGTTTGGAAAAGAATCATTTCATAATGATGCTATTACTGTTGTATGAGCTTCGAGTTAAGTTTTCGATTTACACACCGAGATGGCAACATGTACCACTTTCGGATCATTAAGAAACTTTCTGAATAATAAGCGATTCTGTAGCCTGAGTTCGATTTTTCGCACAATTGGAATTACTTACTTATAATAAAAGATTTTTTTTTTTTTTTTTTTTTGACAAATCCAAGTTTTTGCGATAAAAGTTTGTAGCAGGTATGTAAACAGATTTTTTTACATGTTATTTTTTCTGTCGAATTTTTATGCTATACATTATTTACTCCATGTTGCTAAAATTAAAAATAGTGCATTACTTTGTCTATTTTTTCCTATTTTTATTCATATTAAATGTTCTACAAAACAAAAAAAAAAGCTTACAAAGCGTAACTTCTTGAAAGTTATACCATAATACACATGAAACAATTATCAAAAAATAAATAAACTATGGAGTAAAAAATGTTCGCAATTACGCAATTGCAATGTTAAATTTTAAAAATATGTTTGCAAAACTGCTATTATTAGGCGCGAATCTTTTATATTTAAGCATACAACATAAAAATAAAATTCTCAACCATTTAAATTCAATGGTGTGAAGTATTTTTGAGCTAGATATTATAGAAAGTATTATCATTCTTGGCTTCCTTATTGTTTAAAATTAAATACTGCTCCAAAACTGGGAAGAATGAGTGAAATTAAAAAACATATTCCAAATAAAGTACTTTAGATACCTTTGGTAAGGAAATTCTTATGCTAGATATGATATAATCAATACTTATTCACAATTACCTCATCTAAACTTTTAAAATTAAATTTTGTGCCCAACATATTTAGAAACATTAACATTCATAAAAAATACCTGTATGACAAAGACATTTTCATACGAAAAAATTAAATGAAATAAATAAAGGTACACATTATTTTCATATTCTAAACCCGGAGAATAATATTTTAGTGACACGATATTTCTCTCACCGATGGGTTTGCTTTCATGAATTTCATTATTCATGCCGAAAGACAACGAATAACATGACTCGTGGTCTTTCACAAAGATAAAACAAGCGATTACAAATATTTACAATTAACCAGCCCGGCGTTGCCCGGCATTGCATTATGTTTAACTTATTACATACTAAAATGAAATAGATGAGCCTTAAATTGATAATTCATTGTTAATCGTAATCTTTGTTAGAAAATATCTTTGTATCAAAATACTCCTTTTTAAATGTGTTAAAATTTATCAATTTGTATGCTCAAATACTTATCTCTATTACCCTGTATATCCAAATTGGAAAGAAATTGCCATTTTGAGACAAAAAATTTGAATTTTGAGCTTTTTGGATTTTTTAAAAAATTCAAAAAAAAACCACCTGTGGGAATTCCAATGTGTCAAAATACTTCTGTGCCAAGTTTGTTGAAGCCACAGTTCGAAAACTGTGGATTTGTACAAGAAACAAACATACAAACAAACATACAAACATATATACATACAAATACGTACATCCATTTATATATATATAGATGTACTAAATAAATACATAATTTACATGTTCTTAAATTTTGGATACGTAAATGAACAATACTTTTGAAAATTTTCTTCAGTTTTGAGACTCTAATTGTAATAATTTAAATATGCAGTGAAAAAAAAAGAAACAACTGGTTTAAAGTTAAAATAAAATGACTGTAATTGAGTTGAAGGATACGCAAAACCTTAAATTATCCAATTTTATCACAAAAACTGATATTTTGGTTTCTGCAAAATATATGTAGTGACAAATTATACCTTGTGTAACGAGAAGAGGCGGCTCAAAGTAAAATAAATTTCCTACTCACCACACTTTTCCTGATGGTTGTCATTGTTAAGGCGTTGTGGACTTTTTTCCCCACTTAGCTTTTGCAACAATGGTTAAATGCAAACGGTTCAAATTGCTTTGTGCCTTAACTATTATTCCACTGAAAAAGCAACGTTAATAAAGCACAATTTTCTCTTAGAAATTTTTGCTGTATTAATGTATCACTATACTACGCTGCAAGGTTTCTTGACACTGGCGTCGTGACGTCAGCGTGACGTCAGCCAATGAAAAACGAGCTAGTTAAAACGTCACAGCCTACTTGGCGAATTAGAGGAGATCCTTAACTGCTTCTGAGCTCTTATTGGCTCCACGCGTAGTGACGTTTTGTATCAAGTTGTCATCAGTTGCTTTCTGGTATAGATTTGTTAGAAAACGTTGAGAAATAACTGAGACATGAGGATATAAACAAAAGCGTAAGCCTCATTGATAAATGAAACAGCAGTGCATAAAAAAAGAGTGGGGCTGTTTTCTTTCGTACGGTTTCCATGGAGACGACGCAAAATTTCTAAACTTGATACGTCTATTTTAAAGTAACAGAGTATAACATAAAAACAAAATTATATGTTGTATTGTGCAATGTATGAGCAAATCCTAATACATTTAAAGCAAACATTATTTTTGTTCATTTCGGTGTTTTGTTTTATTTTTTTCCTAAGGATTGTTTTTCCCTCAGGATTATTTATATTGAGACCCTCAGCTGCTTTTGAAAGTTTTTGCTTCGTAATCCAGTATTAACACAGCATCAATCAACTGCGTACGTTATAATATTAAGTGATTAATCGCATTAGTAGATGACTCTTTTGATAGATGAACAGTGTAACCTACCTCAAGTCCTCAATATAAAGTATTTTTGCTGAAATCATATCGTCATAACACGTTTCTGTGTTTATCGAAGCATTGGTGCAAAAGTAATTCAATGAGAAAATCGTGGGAGGACTATCAATTAGAGGAATTTATCGAGTTTTCTATTTTAGGGCTACATCGATCAGTGAAAAGATTTTGCATGCAAAATAGCATGCAAGCTAGTTCGTAAATTTCTTGGGACAAAAATAGCAGCTTCGTTCTGCACTACAAAAGATAGATTTTACAGTATAATACAGCTGGTAGTACTTTTACGGTAAAAAACTAAAATTGTTAATTTTGCAGTAGTAAACTGCAAAATTGCTAATTTTGCAGTGGTAAACTAAAACTGCTAGTTTACAGTTATAAACTGTAAAATTGCTAGTTTCACAGTTTATTTACTGTGCATTTTTCAGTTTTAAACTGGAACCTCTGCTGCCAGTGTTATATTGTTGTTTTTACAATATAATACAGCTAAATTTTACTGCAATCTAAGGCCCCTATATAGCGGCTCTACTGCAATCTATATCTATAAAAATGAGTGTATGTATACTTGTTCTCTATACAAATCCACAGTTTGCGTCTGATTTTCATCAAACTTGACACAGAGGTCCCTTGATGCCCTAGAATTCTCATAGGCGGGGTTTTGAAATTTTAAAAAGCTAAAAAGCTCAAATTTAAATTTTTTGTCAAAAAATGACCCTTTTATAGGAATCTAGCCTATTTATATTGTAATCGAGATAGGCCTTTTAGCATTCAAATTGATGAAATTTAAGATTTTTAAACATGAGTATTTTTCAACAATGATTACGATTAAAGTAATGAATTTTCAATTTAAGGCTCACCTATTTTCTTTTAGCATTGAAATAAGTAAAAAACAATCATAATTCATGTGGACTTTATAAAAAGAACCACGGATTTGAATTTCAAATTTGCAATGCGACGACAGTTGTGTCTGTAATGGAGATAAGCCTTCAGAACGAGAAATAGATCTATTTCTGAGTTATAATAATTTTTACTTTGTAGGTGGGAACAATTAATAGAGAAAAGTTAATATTTTAAATTTGGCGGGTGAAATTGATGCAATTTTTTCACTTCCATGTGCATATATTTCATGCCAGTGGACGCGGCAAAGCACAGACAACATTTATCTTTAATTTTCACCTTTTGATAAGACTATTTTTCTGTAAACGTTTAACTTTTTGTAATATTTTAGTTTTTTTCAAAGTTTGTACCTAAGAGACAGATTGATGCACGACTCTCTTTCGAACTTTTTTTCCCTGAATGCTATGTTGTATTAATAAGCACCCGGGCAACGCCGGATATTAAGCTAGTAAACTATAAAGTTGCTCCCTTTACGGTAAGAAACTGTAAAATTGCTGGTTTTACAGTTTATTACTGTGCATTTTACGGTTTAAATTGGAAATTCGGCTGCCAGTATTATATTGTAAAAACAACAGTTCATCTTTTGCAGTGTATAATACAGCTAATTTTATGGTAATAAACTGTAAAATTGTTAATCCTATACTATAATACGAGGAAAGGTTGCCAAGTCGAAAATCACCCCAGAATTAATAAACTCCGGTAAACTTGGGGGTCTGGGGTTTTTGGCCACGAGTAATCGATTGGCGCCGGTTTTGAAGCGCTACGGTCGAGCAGTTCGGAGTAACATATAGGATATTTTTCTTGTCTGTTGCCTAATAGGTTTCAAGCGGTAATGTGCTGTCATCTATAGCCAATATGGCGGACTAATTCCAAATATTCGAATTTCCAAACAAGCATTTAAGAAACTGATTTCGATTTCAGATCACCATCAACAAAGTCCGACATTTCAACATTCATCTGATTTCAAGCTACATAACGGCACCAGTCATTCGCCATTATGATGCACAAGTCACAAGGCCAAACATTCGAATTCGTCGGCTTGCTTCTCCTCACGACAGTCTTCGTGCACGGAATGCTCTACGTCTACGTCGCGTTATCAAGAGTCAAGCGTCAAAGTGCGTTGAAGGTCCTACTGCCTCCTGAGAATCCAACCCACACCCGAAACGTCCGTCGTATGGAAGGAAGTCCTGAACAAGAGAAACTCTCCAGCCGCACCTGCCTCTCTGACAAGAAACTACCTGGACAACATCGAAGACTTCGCAATCGATGATTAATGTTTATTATGTTTATGCTGTTATAGGTTTATAATATGTTTCTTATGTATGTATATATGTTTGGTTTTTCTAAATAAAGTTGTCAAAAATATTGAACTTCAACACACTTCAATCTTTACACTGCTCACTTTGTACCATTTCTTTAATTGTATAATTTTTTGTTATCAATTACATTTTATTTGCGATGACTTTTCAAACTTTACCTTTGTATAGAATAGTTCCCTTTCCAAATTCTAGCTTTTTTTAGAATAGATTACAATGGTGCACTTTAGCCGGTTATCTTTTCACCAATGGTTTCACAAATTTTCTTATGGCATGTACTGTTTTGATAAATCACGATTGAAAATTTAAATCTTCGAGTTAGCTTCGATACCTGTTTTCTTCAAGCGGAGCTCGGTCACCCGCTGGTTTAACAGTAATAAAAGGAAAAATTGTTAGTTTTACAGCAATAAACTGTAAAACAGCTAGTCTTACAGTTTATTATTGTGCTTTTATAGTTTTAAACTGGAGCCTCTGCTGCTAGTGTTATACTGTAAAAACAAGTTTATTTTTCGCAGTGTGGGCATTTGTCCTTTTTTTTTTAACTTTTTTTTTCCTTTTCTTTCTTTTTTTTTCTTTTAATGGGAACTAATCGAAACTGCGTAAGAATCCGTAGTTTTCAAATTTCTAAGAAATTCTTCTAGAACTCAGCGAGCCAAAATCTTCACATGTCATAAAGTATTTCACTTGAAATCACATTGTATCATGGAGCAGTTATTCTTTTATCGTAGTACTAGCCGGGTACCCGGCCCTGCCCGGGTTTCGGCCGGGTATGGTGTTTTAGTGACACTCGTTCATGAATTTTTCAACATTAAAGTGCATATCTATACACATAATGGCTACTTCTGTAAACAATGGCAATTTTTTCTGACTGGACAAACTAAAAAACACAAACTATTACACACCTTAAATACAAATGCAAGCTACAAATAATGTTTAGGTAAATCGGAAAAGTTATAAGCTTGGTACAGGGTGAGGCGGATAAACTTGCAGACTTGAAAAGTCAACTGAGGAAAAAGTACATCATGTATCAGTTTACTACTTTTTATAAGATATGGTACTCATTCTGAATTTTTATATTAGATAGATTTAAAAACTACATCGGGTAGAATGACGGCCCCTGTTAACGATGCACTCATGTACCCTAGATTTTTTGCACTCTTTCGAGCATATCGACTGATGCGATGTTGGTGATAGCAAGCCGGATGTTGTTCTCCAGACATTGCAGGGTCCGGGGCTCGTCGTTGTAAACGA
>JAXGGA010019901.1:0-19197 GCA_038373865.1 Uloborus plumipes
AAATGAAATTCAATACACATAATGATACAGATAAGAGACTCACTTGATCTCAAAATCAAGACAATTAAATCAATACATGGTGAGCAACGACACAAATACAGGGAATCTGTATAATTTCGAAACAAATAAGTACTTTGCTTTCTTCTTGGGTCGCTATTTTCAATGTGCCTGAGTGTATATTTGTCGACATTTGTTGTAAATATGTAATGCAATTTTAGTTTTATAACATTTTGAAACTTTTTTTTTACATCAGCTGGAGTTTAATCACTGTTTGTGTTCAAGGTTTGTATGTATGTTACTCGCTATTCGGCGATTAATGAATGCTTTTTACTGTTGGAGATGAAAAAATACGCAGTCTAGACCGGAGAATGATTTTTAGTTAACAAATTATATTATCAAACTATAAGAAGTAAAAAATATTTAGATTCTATTTAATTAACTAAATTATTAATTACTTAATTAACTATTTAGCATATAGTTAGTTTGAATGTTGTAATTTTATCCAAGCGATATATTCTCACAGTACGTTTTAATAGCATAAGTTTTGCTTTGAAGATAATAAGATAGTTCACAGCAATGAAAAAATGCGCAGTCTAGATCGTTGAATTAATTTTTGGGTTAACAAAAATAATAATAGACAAACTATAAGTAGTAAAATAACTTTAGTTTCTATATAATTAACTGTATTATTAACTATTTAACTAAATACATAGCCTATAACTAGTTTCAATAGTTTAATTTTACACAAACGAGATATTTTCACAGTAAGTTTAAATAGCATAAGTTTTTCTTTGAAGAAAATAAAATAGTTCATAGGAACATGCTGATCTATTCTTTGTAGAACACACTTCGTTTTCACTGACATTTGGTTTTCTCGAAAAGGCCAGACATATAAGAGACGTGTTGAATAAAACACATTATTCTGAAAAAGTGCTTCAACAAAAAGCGAAACATATATTATTGTTCAAAAGAACTGACCTAAATATCAACGTCTCGTTTCAACAAAGACAGAAAAGAAAACCAATTGCTTTCGACTTGATGAGAACGGTTTCTATATTGTTGTTGTTTGTTTCTTAACTATAGGGAATATTTTTTGTAAGGAATATATAAAATTTTAGGTTTTTAAGAAAACTTGCAAAGTCTTAGAGGAGAGGAGGGCAATATGGAATATCAATTAAATTTTTCAAAATAACATTTTGTTTTTTTAATAAAAAATTTCAAAATCATCATGAGTACTTACTAAGAATAATTGTAATGAAATGTATTTTGTAAAAAAAATACTATTTATTTCTAAATAAAAAAAATGTTTAAAAAAATTGCAAATGGAGACTAATATGAAATACTCGGGTAATATGGAATAGGTGATGTTAACTACTGAAAAACTAATTAACGTCATAAAACACTGCTATCAGACCACAAATAATAAAATTAAATAACGAAAAAAATAATAATAATACTTTTATACTTAAGTATGTAGCTATAAATTTTGACATTAAGTGTGAATCATTTCTGTTTAGAATCTATTTACAGAAGTCACAGATGTAATCGTCTTGCTCTGCTCCCGTGCGATCAAGATGAGCCCACAGACAACAACTTACGCACTGAATCCAAACTTCACCTTGTTGATCTTGAGGGAATTTGCCATCGCAAAAGATACATTCAGCGTCTTTGCTTTCTTGTTGCCTTGAAATATTTAGTATTCCATAATACCCGACACGTCATTTTGGGAAATGAATATTTAAAATGGTGGACCATATATTGTAAACTAAAAAAACGACTACAGTATAAAAAACTACATTTATTTTAGTGTACATTACGGTTAACATCAATACTTTAAGTCATATGTATAGTATACTAACAGATTAAAGATTTGAAAACTTACCTCAAAAATCTCTTGAGAATCAAAAACTAAACTTTTTTCTAGCACTTTAATACAAATACAAATACAAATACAACTACAAATGAGACGACCAGCAGCAGGCTCTGGGCCCAACTGGGCTGGTCCTAGTCAAATTAAAGACCCAAATGAAGATCAATGGCCCTCTTGAAGCTATCTACTCCATTGCTCCTTACCGCCTCTTCTGTAAACTGTTCCAAGTTCCCACTACCCTGCTAAAAAAGTAATTTTTTCGAATTTCCAGATTAGCCTGAGATTTGAACAGCTTAAAACAATGACCCCTTGTCTTGCTTTCTGTGCAAAAATCTAACCCTGCAACATCATTCATTTTAATAAATTTAAATAACTGAATCATGTCCCATCTGGTTCTCCTTTGATCAAGACTATACATATTAAGCATTCTAAGTCTGGAATCATAGTCTAAATTAGAAAATCCTTTTACTAACCTTGTAGCCCTTCTTTGTACCCTTTCCAATAAATTACCATCTTTCTTCAGATAAGGAGACCAAAACTGAACAGCATACTCCAAATGAGGTCTTACCAAACTTCTATATAGAGGCAGAAGATCCTTCTTAGACTTGTTTGAAATAGATCTATTAATAAACCCAAGCAGCCTATTTGCTCTGTTACTAGCTATGCTGCACTGTCGGCTAAACTTGAATTCCTGATTTATTAAGACACCTAGATCTGTAACATTATCTGCCTTACTAATGATATGAATGACAACAGTAAGCGGCGAACTCCTACTGCATCATGAGAGTCTTTCTTGAGTAGTTCATGTTATTTTCGCGATATTGCAGCACCGAACGGAGTAAAACCTCGGTATTCCACATTTATCGACTATTCCATAATACCCCCCTCTCCTCTATATTACAATGCGTTTGATGTGGACAACCATTGTGTGACCTTATTTCCCATGTAGCTCAGATAACCTTTAAACGTTTTATAAACGTTTTTAAGCGGTTGTTACAACGTTAATAACCATTTTACAAACTTTAAAAAACGAAGTGTGCTACTTGGGTTGGTACTGAAAAATATAATGTAATTAAAAATATAAAATTTAAAATAATTTAATTACATTGGTTTAAGATTTTGCAGCTTAGATGAATTTTTAAATTGGTTTGTGTTAAATTTAAAAACTTAAATCAAATGCTTTCAAAAACCTTTATTTCTTGTAAACAACGGTGCTTGAGTTCTTTTATTTATAAAATTAGAAAAAAAAATTAATAATAGCAAAACACTTACATTATTTTCTACTGCAAGCAAAAAAAAAAAAAACTTAACGTATATAAGTCTGCATTAAAAAAGAGCTTCTATAGAGCAAGATGATTTACGAATTCCATTGTCGTAAAAAAAACCTTCCCAAAGGATTTGATGAAAACGGAAAAAGTAGATAGCAGAGAGAAAATGTCGTTTTTCTAACTTCGAGACACACGTAGAAACAATGATAAAAAGAGGCTCCTGTTTGTTTGAATGATTTGGGATTCTTGAATAATTTATAAGGTTTAAAAGGAAATAGGTGAATTAAAGAAGTTTCTAGTGTGTGTGTGTGACATAGTTATGTTTCAGATTGTATTGGTTGAGAAGCCTTTGAATTGAATTTTCTAATACCTAATAGAAAAAATAGTTTTAATTTCACCCATTCGTGTATATGAGGAAATGTGTTTCAGATTAAAATAAACAGTTCATGATTTTTTAAGAAAGCGAAATTTGTGAAAAATGTAACTAATCAGCAACATTGCACGAAAAGAAACTTAAAAAAAAAATATTTTAAGACAATTTTTCAATAGTAGAGCACGTACTTTCGTTTGTGTAACAGAAACTACATTTAAATATTTGTAATTTAAATTCTTATTTAAACCAAATTATTGAAATTTACAGTGATTAAAATTCCATTATTTAAAACATCGTTTTCACAACTTTTGGACAACAAATACTTCTATTATTACTAATACATTATCATCCTGAAATCTAATTAAAAAAACAAATATATATACATATATTTTGAAGCAACTAGAAACGTTAAACAATATATACATAATACGCCAACAGCGTCATTAGAATACCACATTTCATAGAGAGTTACAAATGCTGAAATATACATAAACGTGAATAAATATCGTGTAACGGGTGTATCGGAATAGCGGGGTGAATCGGAACGAAAGTTCCCAATCATACAGAAATTCACAGTAAAAATATAATTGGATATTTTTTGCTGATAATTTTCGTTCTAGAAAATTTACCCATCCTGATAAGGGGCTAGATTTTTGAATGGCAAAAAATTCCAGATTTAAAAAGGTGTTTGCTCCATGACACTTTCTTGTAATAAAAATACACGAGAAAATAGCATACAGACTTTGTGAAGCAAAAGACCTGTATACATATAACGATAACTATGTAGGAAGATTTTATAGGAGGTTCTCTGAAACATAGAGACTCCATAAAATTAAAGAAGAAGCGTCCTTCTTTTCTAAAGATGTTATGAAAAAAATTTAATTCAAGCCATTACTGCTCGTTTTAAGAACAAAATAATTTTTGTGAACGACATGACAGACTTGTATTTATACTTAACCTTTTTTTTCACTTCAAATAAATTTTCTTATAATTGATTCTAATCTTTTGCACGTACAAAATTATTTTTACTGTTTTACAAATCATTCGTTTACCGGTACATAAAGTAAACGGTTATTTGGTAGTTGTGTTGTGTTCGTATTCTTTACCACCAATATTACTGATTTCAGTTAGACCTATTACAGATTTGATTGAAAAAATAAATAAATAAATAAACTGTAAACACGAGTTCTGATTTACCCTACTAGCGGGGTAAATCGATATAACCCATCTAAAAAATTATATATGAAAGAAAAACTGCTCAACTTTATTTGTATTTTCTTGAAATATCCTGACAAAACAAGACCGAAATTTTCATCCATAAAATTTCATTAAAATAAAAGTCAGGTACTTTTTTTGTAATTAAACAGAAAAGTTTCCCGATTCAACACGTTTAACTGTACGATTTTTCTTAATCATCAGCATAACTGTCCCAATCCAGTGGTTAGTATTTCTTTGTTGACAGTTTAGTATTTTTTTATTTATTTAGGGTAGTAGAATAGGAATCAGTTTGACAACATATCACTGGCTCTACTACGGCTTAAGTAGAATTGAAAAATAAACATTTTTTTTACGATTTTTTCTTTTTCTAACACTTTGGAGGGTTAAGTGCCGTAATTGCTTAAAACTGGAATCTTCAGTTTATATAGAATAAGTCATTTAATAGCTAAAAAAGGGAGTTAGCACGTATTTATCTACGCTCTTTGCTTTTTTAAGAAAAGAACAATATCCAAGGAAAAATGAAATCGCATGTAATCTTAGGAAAAAAGGATATGCTTTATTATACCGTAAAATGGGGTGTATAGGAACAGCGGGGTGATTCGGAACAAAACTTCCTGATCATACAAAGAAATTCTTCATAAACATACCGTCGGGTATGTTTGGCAGTTACATTTTTTTCTAGAAATTTAATTTTATAAGAAGTAGGAAAAAAATATTTTATCCCTCTGGCAACACTATTGGCTTCTGTGCAAGGCTGCAAGAGAAACGCTAAAAAACATCATCAAGTTTTCATGGTCCGCAAAACTTTGTATGTAACTAAAGACCCCTTTATGTTTCAAATCTAAGAAGAGTATTTTTTAATTATGCATATATCTGAGTACCACATTAGAAGAGACAACATATTTTAGTTGTAGCATATAAATGGAAAATTCTTCATAATGACATAGGATAAGGATTTGCGGGGTAAATAGGAGCACTTTGTTCTGTTGTTCCAATGCAAACTTACTTAAAGGAAACTGTTTTAAAATCAAGATTCTAACCCCAATTCTTCTAATCAAGACTAGGACAAGGATTTGTTACTGTCTATCCCTTCTCGTGAGCAACTAGATCTTAGAATGACAAAAAGATGCAGATTTCAAAAGTTTTTACTCCAGGAGACTTCTTTTTACTTAAAATACGTGGGGGAAACTTTATGTAGCTAAAGTCCAGCATACATACAGTGATGAATAAGTGGGAAAATCTTTCAGGACAATCCCCGAAAACCAGAGATTTCAAGAAACTAAAGGAAAGGCAGAGTTCATCCCACAAGATGTTTTGAAAAAACTTAAGGCAAGCCATAATTGCTAGTTTTAAGGACAAGTACATATTTGTGGACGACATGAGTGACTTCCATTCATGTTAAATCTTCGTATTTCAATTCAAAATAATTTCTTAAAAATACTTTTAATTTTTCATAAGTTCAAAATATTTGACAAATTATAACCGTTTCTGGTATTAAAATTAAACTTTTATTTGACAGTAACTATCTGTTATTATTCTCCCGCATCAATATTATCTCTGTTTGTGAGATCTATTACATGTTAAATTGAAAAAAAAAATATTTTCACATGTGTTCCGAGTGACCCCTATCAACAGGGTGATTCGGAACACCCATAATTTCCTATATATATAAAAATAACTGTTCAAGATGTTTTGTCTTTGCTTGGAATATTAAAAGTAAAGCAAGACCGAAGTTTTTACCCAAAAAATCAAATTAAAAAAATTCTTTTAACTGCTTTTTTTTACTATCAAAGCTGAAAAGTGTACCGATTCACCCCATATTACGGCATCCATCCTGCATATTTTATATTTTGCTTTACCGACCGCTTGTTGTTCGATGTAAAGCTGTACACATTTCTTTGTCTTAAAATATAATATATATATTTGAAATATTCAGTAGCGTTTCTCAATCCCTGTATGTTACTTGCGATTAGTTTTAATCATTTTCTGATTTATAACTGAGGAAAAACCAAAACATTTTTTTCCGTTCTATCATCCAAAAAAAAAGTGATGGTTTAAAGAAATAATTTCAGTTTTTTTCAAATTTTTGACATTGAATAGAAAAAAAAACTTCGTGTTGAATAATTAATAACTAATATACGAATCAATATTTACCTCGTAGTTATCCACATTTTTATGACTTTCACTTATTTCTTGTTGCGTATTTGTTGAAGTTTACGGTTCTTGTAAGAAAGACTCAGCTTGCTTTACATTGACTATCATACATATGCTTTCTGACGATTGGAGATCTGATTAAAAGATCGATCTCAAGTTTTCAAATTTTCATAACAAAAGGCTTCCATACATATTTCTAGAAAATTTTAAAGAACTATTTTCACTTTATGTCACATAAAAGACGAAATATTTCTACTTTACGACCACAAATATCTCACAAATACACACAAATATGCACGTTCCGAGCCTCATCCGAATTAAAATTCAAAGAATCGTCGGCTTTTAGTGTAAATATGCGTCATTTCTTTATATTTATTGAGGCAGAGCGGTTTTGGAATGGAAATGCGGTTCCATCCAAGAATCGAGCAAAACCCGCAAGGAGAGACGATCTCGGAGAAAGAAGAACGCGCCCTGAATTATTCATGAACCAGATTCCCGCTCAGGAACATAGTTCACCCCTGCTTCCGGAGCCCTGGCTCCTTTCACCAACATATGCAAAGCAAACCAAGTAGAATAAGAGGGATTTCTTTTACGTGTACCTTTCCCCGCACGATTTATCATTAAATATTAAGCCATATGTTTCTTAGAACAGGCAAGGAAAGTTCTCCCTGTCATTGCCATTTTTTTTGTTTGCGTGTCGAGATTTTTGAAACTCGGCTTGTCGTCGGACTCGTGTCGAAAAATTTACTAAACATAAGTTCATGTGCATACGAAAGATCAAAATGTACTACTTGTTTGTAGATTAAACTTGAAAGTTATCCTGTTTTGTTTGCTGATTGTATATTTTTGTTTGTTTCAGTTACGGAAGAAAGATAGTTATTGTAACTTTTTTGAAATAATTTATTATTTTTTTCACGATTTGTAATGTTTTTTCAAGATTTTGTTGCAATGCCATTTTAAGTTTTTGGTAGTGGCAGCATAAAAATATCTGTTTTCAGTTTTCATCTCCAAAGTTTGTGTAAGCTGCTAGTTTTGTCTTACTGTGAATATTAAATAAGTTTTTACAACATTGCCTTTCGAAACTATTTTTATATTGATAATTTGTAACAATTTAAAAGATTTTACATACGTTTTATTTATGATTGTAGCTAGTGGGTCTGGGATGTTTGGGAGGAATAGCGGTTGCGATTTTTTTAGATACATGAATGCAATTAATATGCAAGTATACCATTGCTTTACTTACAAAACCATCATTGTGGCGTGTTTTTTGTTTTCGGTGAAATTGTATTGCGTTTTTACCCTTTGCCCCCCCCCTGGAAAACTTGAAATGACGCCCCTGTATAATGTCTTTTGCCATTCAGGCATCGTATTTGTTCTTTAAGAAGTAGAAATAGGAATCCTTTGCCTATAATGTGTGCAATAATTTAATTGTAAAATTTTGCCAATAATTCTAAGTACATGCAAGGAAATTTGCTCCCTCTCAGTGCCATTTTTTTTTTTTTTTTTTTGCGTGTCGAGATTTTTGAAACTCTGTATGTCATTCGGACTCGTGTGTCGAAAAATGTACTAAACATTAGCTCTCTGTGCTTAGAAAGAGCAAAAACTGTGCTATTTGTTCCATAGATTAAACTTGAAAGTTATACAGTTTTGTTTGAGTGGTTGTGTATTTTTGTTTGTTTCAGTAACGGACGGCAAGATGCTCATTGTATTTTTTAAAAAGTAATGTATTACTTTTTTCACAGTTTGTAAATTTTCTCAAGATTTTAATACATTTTAATGAGTGTTGCTAATATTTTTGGGATGTTTGGGGTGAATAGTGTGGGGGGGGGGGATTTTTTTTGGATACATAAATGTAAATTATATACTAGTCTTAATTACAAAAACATCATCCTCTAAACATCTTCTGCCATTCACGCAGCGTTATTTTGGGCATCGAGAATTAAAAAAACACTTTTCTAATCTGTGGTAATTTTGTGCTGATCCGATTAAAAAAGTTCCTCTTTCATTCTCGGTGTGCAATTTGTTCAATAAGAAGTAGTAATGTGAGGCTTTTATTAATCATTTGTAATATTTCCAACGATTGCCAGAAGGAAAAAAATAAACAAAAACAAGTAACACTTTGACAGAACTCTCAAATATTTAGCATACAACCATTATCATCATGACCACTCCCCCCTAATTTAAAGATTTCGGATTATGGTTTAAAAATATTTGCGCACTAAACATGCATTTATTTTTGCCGTGTTATGTTTCTGTGACACGTAATGTACTGTCTGTGAAGTTTTCAATATTCTGTACATATGTTTTCACCGTAATAATCATGATAGCACGGTGGAAATAACTTTTAACATATTTTTCATCTGATGTCCAAAATTTTCTAGGCATTACGTGACTAACATAATTTTTTTTTCTTTTAAATCAATCAGTAGTTTGAAGAAAAGTATGGGGGAAAATGGCTCAAAAGGTTTTCTCAGGGAGGATTATTATTCTTTTTTCTAACACAAAAGATTGTTTTCTTCACTGAAATTCATTTGATGATATACAGTAATAAAGTTTTCAAAGTTTACCTAGATTTACAAAAATATTTTATATAATTTCATATACTGCCTTTGATTAAAATGAAAAATGCTTTTCTTGACCAACAGGAGGAGGCTTAAACTTTTATAGTTTACTGCGCAGCATGGTATGAACTGTTTAGTACCCACGATGCAAAAAATGAATGTTGTTTTTAGAGCATAATACAGCTAATTTTATAGTGATAAGCTGTAAAAATGGCAAATTTTACAGTAATAAACTGTAAATTGCCAATTTGACACTAATTAGCTGTAAATTGCTGATTTTACAGTAATAAACCCTAAAATTGCTAATCTTACCGTTTATAGCCATGCATTTTACGGCTTTAAACTGGAACCTCTGCTGCCAGTATTATACTATTGTTTTAACAGTAATATATAGCTAAATTTTACGCCAATAAACTGTAAAATTGCTAACTTGTATTTGGTACCTGTGAAACTTTTCTCTTAGGGGCCGTAAGGTGTACGGAGCCTTACACTCTACTGATTTTCGAAATTTTTATACCTGTTATACATGTTGTTTGATGTATTTTCGATTAAAAAAAAACAAAAAATGTATAAAAATTCATTTCTAAAATAATTTGGAGCATAAAGGGTTAAAAGAATACCAAAGACTGATGTCACGTTTTGATCGTTAGAAGGTTAAGCGGCTGTTCAAACTCTTAAATTTTATTGCACAGCATCGCATATAGTTGGCATTATTTCACCGATTCTTAGACAACTTTGACGACGAAGATACTTTCTGGAATCTCTAGAAAAAAATCGAGGAAAAATCTCGCAAGGAAACAGTATCTTAGGATCCAATCAGATATGAAAAATCCCGGGGATCATCTATTATGAAGCAAAGGCAAAGAAACCGTGTTTAAAGTAGACTGTTTGGGGCCGCTGTCACGTGCCTGTTGTCTTGGTTACCCGAGCCTCAGATACAACGAAAACCATACGCTTATCGGACGACAGGGAACATGGTAAATTTTCTTTCATCTCCTCCAATTCTTTTTCCTGCTCCCTTTTTTTCCTATGCAGTTCTTTATCTGCGGAGTTTATTCAATATTTTATGAGATACTTTTCCATTAAACAGAGAGGTTTTTGTCCGTGTGCTGTGTATCGAAGAAGGATTAGGTACCTCGGCCGTGGCAGGTGTTTCTGCATCCGTCTTCCCCCTATGATATCGGGACGTAAATAAATGAAGGATGCCGGGAGATTTCTGCTCCTGGCGCGTAAATAGCGGTGTTGTTTTTTGAGCATGGTCAGATACTAATACAGAGATATATTGATTCTATTAAGTAATACTTCATGATGAATTACTGAAACTAAAATTCATATTAATTTATTTGAGTGGCCTAGGTAGTTTTATTTTGCCCATGTATTTAGTTTATGTTTCATATTTATTTTTGCCCATTTTTTATGGAGTGCAATGCTCTTCTGTTCAATGCAATACTGCCCGTCCGTGAAAACCGGGTATAGCACTTGAGAACCATTCCACTTATAAAAGGGTAACGGGTTGTGAGTGGGAAACTTTCCGTTTCAATATACAGCTTGGGAGTTTTCAATATAAAACTTGCATTTTTGCTATTCTTTTGACATATTCAACAAAAGTATATATTTGAAATTAGCATCGTTCCACGTTGGTTGATACGGCTTAAAATGCGTCTTATTATTCTTCACCTTATTTTTATCTTTCCTACCACTCGTATTTTGGTAAGATCAGAGAAGACCTGACGCATGCGTAAATACGCGGAAGGTTTTACCTAAGAAAATCAGACAGTATATAGTGATGATCTTACATTTTATGATTTGTTTTGTTTTTAAAACAGAAAACAAATCCATTGATTAGCACTTATTTTACAATAGCAATACTTTATTTTATCCCATTACATAATAGCCCTAATTCATTACTCTCTCTCTCTCTCTCTTAGTCATATCACTCCCTATCATATAAGGAATATGAGGGAGTGATGAATTATAACAATATAAGAATTTTTTTTCGAACAATGATCTGAACTAAGATTAGATTTAGTGGGCTTATAAATATATTATGAGAAGAAAATTTCAATACTTATCTGTATTCAGAAGGGGTTGATGAGGAAACGAACTTTCAGTCCACTCGCTGTCAAAATTTATCTCTGAGAACAAAGGAACTCAAAATCAAATTAATGTTTATTTTTATGTATTTTTTTATGCAATGTGTTGTGATGACTGTCAAAACATTCTGGTTCCATCAACCACCTTCATGCGCTCTCTGGTGGTAGTTAGAGGAAGTTTAATAAATCAGTAAGGTTGTGGCGCAAGAAGGTGGGGAGAGCATTCAGTAACGATATTCAGATTAATATTTCAATAACAAATAATTTTACTGTCAACTTATTGTTCCTATTTGAACATAAAATCAAATTATTAAAAATAAATAACGCATTCATACTAATCATAGACATATAATTAATAGATATCTAGATAATACAACTACAGTCGAGCCCGCTTGTTAGAATATCGGTTTAAAGAAAATCCCGATAAATATAATACGTCTTCGGTATACCGAACTGATGAAATGCATTATTTTGATCCCGGATGCTGGAATATCCCGCTTATTAGAATATTTCTTCTTGGCAAAATGGCTATTCAATTAAGCGGGTTCTACTGTAATTAGTTTCGCAATAAAAATTTTAAGTAGAATTGCTGCAAAAAAAAAAAAAAAAAAATCATGCAAATTACAGACTACATCATCGAGTACAATTTGTCCTGAAATAAAAATAATATTACTCGGAAGTTGCAAAAAAAGTATTCCTATTAAGGTGCAAGTTTAAAAACAGGCAAGTTAAAGTAATTAAAATCAAGATTCTTCAGATCAAACTGATGACTCAAAATGGGAAAGACAGGAAGAAAATATAAGTAACGGGAAACTTGAGATAAATACAGAAGAGAGAATGACTTTTGCAGCCATCATTTATTATGAAACACATCCTACTTAAAAATTCCATTTCAAGACCATCACCTGTACGTTACTATGGTTACTAGCGCTCTGATAAGGAGAATCTGGGAATGAGAGGGAAAGTTTGGATCGTGACAATTTCGATCTATTCTTCAAAATTTATATATTTTTAAAAATGCTTGTTTCTTTAATTAGTTTTTCTGAGCTTATTTATTTTATACTAGCGGTACCCGGTAAAATTAATAAGTCATTTGGTAATAAATTGATATCGCAGAAAGACTGCTCAATTTCAGTTACAATTCAACTATAATTCCTAAAAAGTATGATATAAAAATAAGTCAAAAGCGAAAATGAGAGCAACTTTTATTGCTTACAGAAGCCAACAGAAATCTTGCCAAGGTTTAAAAGAAGAACGAAGTTTTTTTTCCTAGATTTAAAAACAAAATAATACAGTTTGTGAAATGAAATATTTTGGCAAGAACGTTGCAATACTCCGATTTTTACGATATTTTTATAATTTACCGAGTTTCAATTACTAAAACACTGAGAAAATAAAAGCAGACTATTTTTTTCAACAGTTAAAATATTTCAATTAACTCATTTTAATAAGGTTTGGAGTTTGGATAGCTACAAAAACCAATGCATTTTAAAAATTATTAAGGGCAAAAAGAACGAAACAAATAAAAGGTTTGAAAACGTAACCATGGAAACAACATGAAATGATAATTTCCGTTGATAAATTTCATTTCATCCTATCTAGATCGGATTGGCAGAAAATCGACAGCGTCCATGTCGCATGATTACGAGTCATGTAAAAGAAGCATCAAGTACTCGTTTGGCATGCAATAGCTCTTGGCAAAATTTAATTTTTGTGTCGTTTCATATCGAGTATAACCAAGGTGCCTCCATCTAGCGGGGAAACCGGGCGTCAAAACTCTCGCGGCAATGGCTATTGCCGATAATGGTGCCACATGATTTGACTGGTGCCACTAGCAATTTTACGGTTTCTTACTACAAAGTTTAAATTTTACAGTTTATTGCCGTAAAATTTAGCTGCATTATACTGTAAAAATAATAGTATAACACTGGCAGCAGATGTTCCAGTTTAAAACTGTAAAATGCACAGTAATAAACTGTCAAATTTGCAGTTTATTACTGTAAAATTAGCAATTTTTGCAGTTTATTACTATAAAATTATCTGCCGTATATTGTAAAAACAACGTTAATTTTTTTCAGTGTGGTAACGTATAAAGATCAAAGAAAGTTGCGTGTTCTCTCAATTTACACAGGATTAGCCATTTTATGTTAATTATATTATCTCTAAGTTTGAGATCTATAATTAGAACAAGTGCATGCAATTGAAAAGATAGTTGCAAAGCTTATCGAAGTGTGATGCAGTGGAAGAAGCGACTAAAGTAATAAATATGTTCGAATTTAAAGTATTCGACTAAGGCACGGGAAAAGGCTTCTTTGCTGTGAAGTGAAGCGATATTTCACGTAAGAATGCTGCACTCATGAATAATTCAGAGCTCAAGTAGGCGTCTTCAGAAACACCCTCGCATGCTTTTTTTTCCTGAATGCATTCTTGTTCATTATGCCTAAAAGTAACGGCTCCCTTTTATGCTTTGTATGTGTCTAGGAATGCAACACATAAAATTTTGCCTCATAGATGTAGAAATGAAGATGCATTTTCGTGGAAGTGTATTTGCATATTGTATTTGATATTTTGCAGGTTTAAATCTCAATATTTTTTGACTTGTTGATGATAACAAGTAAACTATATTTCACATAATTACATTACTTGCAACGAGAGTAGTAAATAGTTTTTTCAAAGCGACTAGTAAAATGTAGCGTATTGTACTTTCTCACTCGTCTGGTCGCACTTGGCCAGAAGAACAAAAAAACCCGTTTTTCAACGTTTTGTTTTTTTTTTTTTTTTGAATGACAGCAAAATTGAGAGTTGCTTTATTATTTTGCTCTTGTAGCGGTGAAAAAAAAACTTTAAAACGGGGGGGATACCTTGTTTTCGAAGCTTAATGAAGTATTACTAAACGTGTGGTGTACAAAACACCTTTGAGAAGTAATGTATACACTAAAGAATGAATGTTATTTTTACAGTACACTGTAAAAAATGAATGTTGTTTTTACAGTATAATACATTTAGTTTTATGGTAATAAACTGTAAAAACTGCTAATTTTACAGTAGTAAACTAAAGTCACCCATTTTGCAGTACTAAAAAGTAAACTTACTAATTTTACAGTACTGAACCGTAAAATTGCTAACTTAACAGTTTATTATGCCGTGCATTTTGCAGTTTTAAACTGGAAATTTTGCTGCCATTATTGTACTACTGTTTTTACAGTATAATACAGCTAAATTTTACGTCGATAAACTGTAAAATTTCTAGCTTTACAGTAAGAAACTGTAAAATAGCTAAATGAAAAATGATCAAATAGGCTTTGTGCTGAACTATATTTGAAGTTAAAAATCAACGTAAATAAAGCACAAATAAGGTAGAAAGTACAGCAAATAGCTATTTCAAGACTACAATGGAGCCCCTTCATCAGTGCAAGAAGCTCAGCAAACAACATGAAAGCTGTAAGAGAACTGAGCGCGAAGCACGTGTGCCCCGGTATTTATAACAAATGGGCGAGTGCGCTTGAACTCACAACAAAGCGGGAAAACACCGACCAATCAGCGATCAGCGAAACGCCAGGAGAGCGAAGAAAAGGGGGGAAGGCGGCAAAGGAAAGTAGGGGCAAAAAAGCGCGGGAGAAAACACTAGAAGACGAAATTATAAAAATTGCTTCCAGATGTCAGGGAAAAATGGAACACTGGAAAAATCATTCACCAGAGAATGGGAATTTTTCCAAATATGGTAAGCTTCCCAAAAATCGAGGTCATAAACTGACGAACATTTACAAATAATTCTAGCCGAAGAAAAATCAAAGCAGTGACCAGAAGTCCAACAATGCTGAGCAATGGAAGAGCGTGCTAGTTCTTTTTGCTGTACTTTCTACCTTATTTGTGCTCTATTTACGTTGATTTTTAACTTCAAATATGTAAAATAGCTAGTTTTAAAGTTTATTACTGTGCATTTTACTGTTTCAAATTGGAACTTCGGCTGCCAGTATTATACTGTAAAAACAACAGTTCGTCTTTTGCAGTGTATCGTTAGTCTCACCTACTGTATTTTCATCGCTTGTAACTTTTACTTATGAAACAAAGTAGTTCAAAAAATTTTTTTTTCGATAATCTTAGACCTGAAAAGTAGATATCCTACATAATAGTATGAAATATTACTGAATGAAATATTATACGGGGTGACAAGAAATAACTTGGACACACATCGTACATTATAACTTTGTTGCTAATGAAAATATTGCAACCAAACTTCAAAATAAGTATGAATACATTATTCTGTCTAATATATTTAATCGTTTTAAAATTAGCTACCGTTAGTATTAATACAGAGCTTTAGATGCGTCACAACTCACTCATTGATACTTTCCCCCTTTCCTTCCATAAGGATTTTTGTAGGGATGCCAAAGCTTTATGTTGGTTTAGTACACACCCTTGTTTCCAAGATAAATCAAACAGAATAGTCCGTGGGTTCAAATCTGGGGAATACGGGGGCCATTCTTGAGGTCCAATGAAGTTCGGAAAATGTGTTTTGCATCAATCTTGAGTGTCTTTAGCTCTGTATGCAGGTGAAAAATCCCGTTGAAAGGATCATCTTTGGTTTTCAAATAACTTTTACGATCAATGTAAGACAGCGTATTCCAAAATGGGTTTCCGGTATGTTTGCTGATTATTTTTTATACCTTGATCAACAAAAACAAGTGTTGTTTCCACACTAGCAAATATCCCACCCGAAACCATTGCAGATGGGGTTGTTGAAGCCACCAACAATTCAAGAAGTTCCAGATGCTTCTGCTGACCTAACTCTATCATTATGGCTATTTTGAGCTTGTTCAATTGAGAACAGTTTTTCATCTGCAAAGACCAATGTTTTCCATCGATCATCTGCCGCCCGCGTTAACAGTTCTTTCGTCTTTTGAAGTCTTGTGCATTTGTTCTTTGCTGCTAGCTTTGGAGCTTCCTTCATTTTGTAAGGGGGAAGACCAAGCTCAATTATTACCATCGAACGAGTGGTTTCCATATTGATTTTCATCCCTCTAGCAACCTTTCTCATTGAAATCCTAGTATTTCGTTAAACTCGCTTTTTGATCACTTTTCCGGTCGCTAGATGTGACAACTGTGCATTTTCTTTTTATTCCTGACCTTTTACCATCATGTTCGAGTTTTTTTAACATTTTAATTGTATGGAAAACCGTGTGCTTAGCCACGTTTAATCGTTGAACAATTTCACATTTTTTCGTTTCTTGCTTATTTAATTCAAGTATGGCAGATCGTTTGCGAACCATAATGGTTATCCCTACTAACTTACTTGCACCTTTCTAGTAGCTTTCTGGGATCAATTCTCTATCCCAATATCATTAAAATTTCAGTGGTATTTACAGATATTTGGATTGAAACTTCGTCCAAGTTTTTTCTTGTCACCCTGTATATTGGAACATCGGTTGCCAGTATTATACTGTAAAAATAACAGTTTATATTTTGCAGTTTAAGTATATTTCCACTTGAGCTAGATCCTAGCTTACTTCAGACAAATTCAAGGGTGTATCTAACTTCTGGTTTAGGAGAAGGCCATTTTCGAAAAGAGTTTCGTACGGAAACGGTGCCAGGTGCAAGTTTTTTAAAAATAAGTTTTTAAAATTGCCTTTTTGGGCTACATTTGGTTTGCTTGAGAAGGAGTAAAAGCCTTCATAACCCTTTTGGACCCGCCCCCGAACAAATTTCATTGTTATTTTAGCTTCTGGTACGTCATATGCTCTTATAATAATATGTTCACAATAAAGTTGTGCTTGGTAAAATTAAACTTTGTGCGCAAAATCATCAAAATCAAAATATGTACTTGGTAAGTAGCTTTAAAAGTTCTATTGAACTTAAATTTTCTACTGTGCTACTAGTATTACCCAGATATAGTGTGTGTGGAGGGTGGGGCGTGATCTAATGATCACAATGCAAAAGGGGAGGGGGCGTAGAGTCCGAAAAATAAGAACCCTAGATTTAAGATGAAAATACCTGTAAAATGTTGGCGATAAATATTAAGTTCTTAAAAAGGATACTTTGCTGGATACGTTACTGACCCATTGACGTCCAACGGCAGCAGCGATTCCTATGCATTTCAAAAGTCGAATAAATTCAATCTTGATAACTCTCGGGATGCAAAGGCATGGAAGTAAAAACAGGGATATTCAAAGCACCGGGCTAAAGTGGAGGGATACTTTACGCTGGGAAAAAGAGCACCGGATTCATGAATAATTCAGCATTCATGGAAGCGTCAAGCGAAAGCCCCTAACACGTGTATTTTTTTTTTTTTTTTGCAGGTAGCTTTTTGTTCGCTTAGTTTCAAAACTAAAGGATTTATTTTATTATCGTTTGCCGTGTTAAAATCTGAAACATAAATTTAGGAGCGGAAGCTAATTTCTTGATTTTGTAGACATAGTTTAAAATGTTTAGTAATATTTTAACAGTTACGATGATCTTAGTTTGCAATATATATATAGTTAAGGGAATATACAAAGATCAATTACATAATCAAAAAAGCAGAAGATAAAGATTACTTGACTGAGTTTTTGAGTCAGAAAGTCAAAAACATCTTTTGATGTATTTTTTTAAATATCAAATTGTGATTATTTTGCTATCCAATTCAATTGATATGGACTCGCATTTCAGTTAGAAAACAAATCATCTCTTCCCACTAGTTATAGAAAAATTTCACCCACTCACTCCATGTTCCTCCGTACCAACCACTACACCGTGGTTTATCCTGTTGAATGGTTCCTGAAGAGGGTTCTGTTTTTTGATCCAGAATAGAAACCGATCAATCGTTGGTCCAGCACTTACAGAGGTATTGATTTGTTCTGGGAACATGGAGTACTTTGTGACCACGAATATATTTAACGTGCCCCAGTGAGCACGGTGGATCTTCAAAGAACTGGGATCGAACTCGCGACCCTCAAGTTACTGGTCCGATACCGTACTGATCAAGCTTCCATGGCCTTTATAAAATACTCAGAGCTCTGAAAGGTTTATTTAGTTTAAAAGCATAGCCGGAATATATATAACTTGTTCTTTAAGTAAACTAGAAACTTATATACTCACTTCAACAATATACTGCATGGATGTAATCATCTACTACATCACCTAAGTTCACTGTAAAAGAGATGACAACAAACATGATTTTTGATTTTAAAAGGTGGTGGCCAGAGTATTATAAGAAAACGATATTTTTCAAATACTCATATATAAAAATAAGAAATTAAAAAGCCAGTTTCAGTTATATAATTACCTCTGTTTTACTTTTAAATATTGATACTTGGGGATATGTAATTATCAATTTACATTGTTGCAACAAATTAATGTGTGCATCGTCAAAAAAGGGGTAGGGGGGATTAGACTAAAAGCTGCCTCATTGTTAGTAAAGAAGTAGATTTTGGGAAATTTTTTTAAATTTCTATGAACAAGAAAAAAAAAGTAAGCTTTAAGAAAGTTTTAAATACATAAACCAAGATTATTTGGATTGTTATGAAGAAATTTGTTGCTTGCCTAGCACAAGCTGTAATGGGAAGGGATTTAAGAGTTTTTGGATTTAGTTTGGCTTTTAAATTTACTTTGTTAACCGTTGTTGCTGACTTATTCCTCCTGATCTAGCCGCTAGGCCAGGCCAGCTCCACGAGTTCAAAAAACT
>JAXGGA010019902.1:0-19195 GCA_038373865.1 Uloborus plumipes
TCCAGCTGCAGCTACACAGTCACTTGAGTTGTTGCAGGATGCTGATAACTTTGATTCAAGTTCTTTAATTTTCTTTTCACATGGGTTTCTACTGTGGTGATTCGATTCTCAACGCTGTCTGAGTTGTTGCAGGATCCTGATAACTTTGATTCAAATTCTTTAATTTTCTTTTCCACATGGTTTTCTACTGTGGTGATTCGATCTTCTAGAGCCTCCACTTTATTTTCCATGTTGGTAAATTTAGTTTCCACCAAACTTTTCATTGACGTTAAATCGCTTTTAATTTCTTCAGCTAGATCATTTTTCAATTGTTCTTGATTAGTTGCCAGATCAATTTTTAATTGTTCTTGATTCGCAGCCATGTCATTTTTTTAATTGTTCTTGATTCGCAGCCATGTCATTTTTTAATTGTTCTTGATTCGCAGCCATGTCATTTTTAAATTGTTCTTGATTAGTAGCCAGTTCATTTTTTAATTGTTCTTGATTAGCAGTCATGTCACTTTTAACAGCGTTGATCGCATCAAGGAGTTTTTGCAGTTGTTCCTCCATTGCTCGAGTAATCACCATAAAATTCCGAAGTCAAAAAGTCCTTAGGAAGAAAAGTCCGAATTCACAGGTAATTCCAAGAAAGTCCTTGAAGATGCCCCACGTTGGGCGCCAAAATTGTAACGAGTCCGTTGCACCTTCAACTTTCTTCAAATGAGCATTCCAATCTTGAGGAAGTAACTATAAATTTATTTACAAGTATTTACACTATTTACAATAAGAGCAGAAAACAATTGCTAAACATCAGCAATTAGGCAACAAACAGTACACTGTACTCTCAACAGTAACTCAGCACCACGTATCTAACGTGAACAGTAATTAAGCAATTACAAAAGCAAAACAACCATCCGCCCAAGCGAACGAAAACGAGCATCTCAGAAAACCCATCTGAGAAAAACTAACTGACTTGTGTTCAAGGCCGGCTTTTTATACTCTGAAGGACATTTCTACTACGTTCTAGAAATATCTGGAGTACTCTGTTTATTCATAAATTCGAACAATCCCATTGAGAAAGTTCTAGCGATAAAAAGAAAAAGATAAAAAAAGAAAACACTCCGAGCGAAAAATGTCTTCACGCTTATTAAATGCAGGGCAAGTGTAAAAACTACAAAACGTTACAGGGCCGGTATACTAGTGATAAAAGTGATATCTTCAGATACTTTTGCAACATGACGTCAGACAAAACCAAAACTAATGAAAATAATGCAAGGCAGGAAAAACAACAACTATTTACAAGATTTGTAACAATATCTTTCCCAACAGTGAGAAGTCCGCATTCATGTAACTTGCATCAATACAGGAAACTTTTACGCAGGAAAAAGACTTATTTCTTACAGGAAATTGGTTTAAACCGGCAAAATCTCGAAACTTAAATTTGTAATGTTTCGAAATATTTTTACATTGTTATTGTTAGGCTAAATCATTTTTTATGCTCCCTGCATATCATTTTAAACAATTATCTTTGTTAAAACATTCTATTTTCATGTCCATTACGGTTTAAAAAATGATTAATACCTGAAAATCAAATATTACAATTTTTTAAGCTGACATATCTTGAATTTTACCGATTAAAAATTGTTCCCGAATTTAATGTTCGTCTTATTTAATGCTCGTCTTTTGTCTTCGTTTCGTCTTTGTTTTGTTTTGAGTGTTTTTATAAGTATTTCAAAATTGTTTAGCAGTTGTTCCTTTTGGCTGTGTTTCAAAATTTAAAACTTCGTTTCTGTTCTATTTTTGGCAAACCTTTCAAAATTCTAGAGGTTTTACGTCTTTAGCTTCTCAAAAGATTTCGCATTTTTATCTTTTCTCCCTACTTTAACTAATGTCTGGCGCAGTATAGCCTATTTAGGCTCTTGCGCCATAAACAACCAATAAACCAACCAACCAACCATTTTGACACATTTTTTTATTCGTATACTTTTCATAAATATTTATTTTCAATAGAATTCTATTTTGACTAAAGAGTACAATCATTTTTTTAAGTGTATAATATGTTTCATTGCACGTACGTTTCCCGTAATTGGCTTCATATCTTTTATAGCAGCCATATTGGATTTCGCCATTTTGGCAAAAATGCTCAAGGTTTAGCGTCTGGCACTCAGCGGATTTGAAATCAGTAGATCAAATTCACATAGAAACCACCAAAAAATCTTATATATGTACAAAAAAGAAGTATCATGACATTTCAATGGACACTAGCCTGAACTATAATGCCCATGTCGATATACGGGAAAAGAGGCTCGTTTAGTTCTTGACAAAACTTCTTGTTAGTTTTAAATTAGTGCATAGTGTAACACCTAAACGGAAAAGTTGGTAAAATGTTTAGTAACTAAATGGTTGACTTGCTAAATCACCAATTTTTGACCAAGGAAATGAAACTTGTTTTTAACTGAGAAAATAGGCCAAATGCAATGCTCATTTGGCCTATTTAGACATCGGAAAGATTTTGTAAAGGATAGCTATGAAATTTATACTCACTCGCAAAGCGAAACTTTTCCAGCAAATTCGATGGTGCAGTTCAAGTAGTCTTCCAACTTAACGGCAAGTCTTTCGTGGTCTGCGGGAGTCAAGCTCGCCTCTCTCATGAATTTTGAAAATGTGATGAACTGGAAAAGCAACATTCAATTATTTTTCGCATTTCATTTTTAAAGCACGTACTCGCTGACCATCTTCTCTGGTGGTCAGAGAAATCTGACTCGGATGATAAGGTTCTGGGTTTGAGTCCCGGCTCGGGCGTGGATGCACTTTCTCTCTCCTGACAGTGTCTTTTCTTTGTGTGAATGTGCTGGGAATGGTTGCCTACCCTATAAGCGGGTCCTTGCGGCATGTTGTGTGTACTGTGAAAGTCGGACAGCACACCAATTGACGGTACAGTTTTTAAAGGGAAGCAAGGCACCCCGAATTGCCAGCCCAGCTGGCACATGACAACAAAAACAGAGTATGTACAATACGAAAAATAAAGCGTTGTTTTTACGGTATTATTCCGGCAGCAGAGTAATTCTGGCAGTTCCATTTTAACACTGTAAAATGCACAGTAATAAACTGCAATTTTGCAGTTTATTACTATAAAGCAGCAATCTTACAGTTTATTACTGCAAAGCAGCAATTTACTGTTTATTACTGTAAAGGGGCAATTTTATAGTTTATCACCACACGTTTATGGTTTATTACCACAAAATTAGCTGTATTATACTGTAAAAACAACAGTATCAAACTGGCAATAAGTTTCCAGTTTAAAACTGCAAAATGCGCAGTAATAAACTGTAAAATTAGCAATTTTACAGTCTATTACTGTAAAGCATTAATTTAACAGTTTATTAGTGCAAAATGAGAAATTTTACAGTTTATTACTGTGAGGCATTAGTTTAACAGTTTATTAACGCAAAATGAGCCATTTTCCACTTTATTACTGTAAAGTTTGTAATTTTTACAGTTTGTTACTAAAAAATTAGCTATATTATACTGTAAAAACAACATCTATTCTTTACAGTGTACTCGAATATTAGGGTGGGTCGGAAAAGGAGTATTTTTTTCTCGAACTGGAAAGCAAGCGGAAGATAGTAACGTTTTTTTTTTTTTTCTTTTTTTGCCGATTTTGTTCTTATTACATTTGGCAAATTTTCTGCAGCAAAGCGTTTCGAGAAAATAACTTCAAAAAATTTTACTCCATCTCCTCCAAATCTATACTGTAAAACAGGGTGAGTTTGTGTACTTTTCATTTCACCATAAAATTAAATGAGTAGCTAAATTTTCTACCATGAGCATCATTAAATATTCTTCCTTATTCCTTTTCTTTGGGGGGGGGGGGGGGGTTGGTAAATGTTCAATTTACCAACTTTTTACATTGTTTTTTACCAAAATTTTGTTAAGTGGACCAACGTGCCCCTGGCCCGGGGTATGTTTGTCTGCATTACAAAAACAACTTCTGTAACAATTTTAATGATAAATATTATCCAATATTAGTTCTTTTGTATTTAGAAAGAAAAAACAAATTCTATTTTTGTGCTTTTCATACCAGAATAATTTATATATTTTTAAAGAATTAACGCAACTTGGATCTGCATCAACTTCACAGTTGCTGTTATTAGACTTTAGCTTTTTTAATTATTCGAAAAGAATGGGAGGGGGGGGGGGTGAGGGCGGTTCTAAACATAAACCAACATACCCGGAGTTCTTGATTTGAAAAATTTTAGATATATTTTTTTTCTTTGTGACAAAAAATTCAGAAACTGCAAATAATTATTAACTAAAAGAGCGCACTTTAGGATAAAAGTTCAATTAATTCCTACATTCTTTATGAAAGCTATGTAAAAAGTACAGTAGCAAATTTTAAAAAATTACTCCGCCTTGAAAAATGGCAATAAAATTTGCTTCTGAAATAAAATGTTTTCAATATAACTGCACATTGCAAAAACTGAACTGTATCTTTTACAGTATAATAATGGCAGTCGAAACTCAAATTTAAAACTATAAAATGCACAGTAATAAACTGTTAAACTACCAATTTTAGTTTCTTACCGTAAAGTTGGTAATTTAACAGTTTATTGCGTAAAAAATTCAGCTGTATTATACTGTAAAAACAACAGTATAATACTGGCAGCAGAGGTTACAGTTTAAAACTGTAAAATGAACGGTAATAATCTGTAAAATTAGCAATTTTACAGTTTATTACCGTAAAATTGCAAAATGTTTATAGTTTATTACTATTAAATTAGCTGTATTACTGTAAAAAAACATTCATTTTTTACCATACACCATGCGATTTCGTTACATAGGATTTTTAAGATTATAGATGCTATTTGCTGACCAAAAGTTAAAATAAAAAATATCAATAGTAATAACATTTTTTAGATCGGTCCAACATGACCAGGGGTCCAATGAGTCCCGACTGCTCCTATTACACAAGCAAAAAACAGTTTTAAATACTACAAACGGGGACGCACTCCCCCGAAATCGTTCCCGCTTTCTTCCACAAGATTGGATTTCCGCCATTAATTTTGTGTTCGTCGTCATGTTCGTGTTTTCGTCTTGTCTTTGTACTGCTATGTAAGGGTTCAGTGATGTTCAGAGTTGTCTTTTAATTTACTGTTTGGATGTTCTGTTTCTGATGTGAAACTTCCTTTATGTGTTTGTCAAGGTTGTGTCTTCCAGGACTGCAGGGTTTTTTCCCCCTTGCTTTTTAAACAATTACCATTTTCTGCTTACTGACACTCGTTCGGAGCAGTATAGTCCGCCAGGGCTCTTGCGCCAAGAAACCCAACAAAACCATAACACCAACCACAGGCAAGGGGTCAACTTCAGTCACAAGTTAAAAAGAAAAAACTGTCATTCGAAATAAAACAAAGGATACATTACCTTAAAATCTCTTGTTGGAGTATTATTGATACAAACAGTGCCTATGATGCTACACATGTCCCTTTTTTTGTAGCGGTAAAGGACCGCATCCATGCACGCGGCAACGCCGAATCCACTACACAACAACTCATAATGATACCTGCAGGAGAGAGCAAAGTACTATGAGGTTAAATGGTTCATGTTGAATCAACGCCTCTTAAATGCTAAATGCCTACTACATTTGCTTCGCTACGGGAGACATTGGTTCCACTTTGAGCGCGACCTTGCGACAATCCGATGATCTGTTGTTATTGTGATAAATCCAAACAATATTCAAATTAAATTTTTTGATTGGTTAGTTTCTAAATTTAAATTTAGAAATCAACCAATCGTTGATTTATCTTGTCTCGAAAAACTCCGATAGATAGCAGAGCGTAGTGAACTAAGGGAGAAATTTTGCGCAGTGCTAAAAACCAAAAAGCAGTAGGCATTTAGTACTAAGGAGGCGTCGGTAAAATTAAGTTAAAGAAGGTATGAAAATACAGTGGAATCTCGGTATAGTTTCACTACGGAGAGATGGCGCGTGGCCTTGAGGCTGTATCGGACTGCTTCATTTAAAAATAGGTAGGGAAAACCAATCTTTTACTTAATCAGTTCATAAAAGATTGTGCTGAAATCGTGATCTCTCTTATGCTACCTAAGGCCCCTATATAGACGAGCCGACCCCCCGCATCAAGATTAAGTTTCACCACTTCGGATTCAGCTCGTGTTATGTCTTTTCTGGCGGTTGATAAATGGTTGTTTTTTCTGGCAAGTTATCGCGTTTTGGTGAATTTTCAATGTGAGCACTTATTATCGGCACGTGAATTTGGCAAAGCATGGCAATGTCTGAAATTTTTCTCTGGTAACCTTAATGAAAAAGTGAAAATAAAAGTAATGAATTTAATCCAAAGTGGTCGAACTTAAGCTTCATGCGTCGGCCTGTATATATAGCGGCCCTAATGCTACCTATCAGGCTTGGAGTAATTTCCGATTACGTAATCATAATCGATTACATTTTTTTGTACTCGTAATCAAAATCATAATTTGGAAATGGGACACTTGTAATCGTGTAATCGTAACTTTAATCAAGTATTTCTTGTGTGTAATCGTAATTGTAATTTTTCTTTCAATAATCGTAGCCTTGTAATCGTGTAATCGGACTTTTTTTTCAAAATATTTTCGCATAAAATTGAATCGTAGTTTATGCGTCATATTTTGATGCTCATATTATTTTTAATCAATCTCTACTAATAATAAAGCTGAAGGTTTGTCTTTCTTTTTTTCTGTCCTTCTTTCTGTCCTTCTGTCTGTCTGTTACGCGCGTAGCGCCCAAACCGTTCGGTCGATTTTCATGCCACTTGACACAAAATTAGTTTGTAGCATGTAGTTTTGCACCTCGAAGCGATTTTTCGAAAATTCCATTTCGTTCTTTTTCTATTCGAATTCTTTGCGGAAATTCGATAAAATAGGGAAGAAATACTTCATACACATTTTCAAGTCTTATGTCATTTGAAAGCTTGAAATTTTCTGCACAAAATGAAGTTTTTTCGAAGTTTCTACGATCACCAGGAGAGCTGTAACAATTGTTTTTAGAATCCCGGAATTCAAGGCTTATCTTCAATAAAGCAAGCCAAACGATTCTAAAATGGTTAATGAAATGAATTATTTTATCAACGGAAATCAACTTTTAATGTTGTTACCGTGGTTACGTTTTTATTTCGTTTATTTGTTTCGTTCTTTTTCTATTAATAATTTTGAAAATGTATTTGTTTTTGTAGCAATCCAAACTCCAAGCCTTATTAAAATTAGTCAAATGAAATATAATAAAATCGTGATAAGATGGCACCTGTCAATCAAATGAGAAATCGAGTCCTTTCTTTAAAAAAGGTAGAGAATAAAAAAACTGACGCGTACCATTTTTGTGAGTTTAGAGATATTTTGGCGATCTGACGAGTTGTGTAGAAGAGGGAAACATTGTTTAACTAAATGAGGTCAAAAAAGAAACAACATGATAGTAAACCATTCTAAATTTATCGTCTGGCAAAACATATTTTATTTCCTTTTTTTTATTTCAATATAAATTGCAGTAAATGGCTTGAGTGAACGAGTTGGCTTTTAATTTATCATTTTCTGGTTGATGTTTGTCGATGTTTATTGTTATTATTATCATGGTGAAGAATAACGCACGAAATTTCTATTATTTTGTTTTTGAAGTTAGGAAAGAAAACTTTCTTCTTCTTTTAAACTTTGGTAAGATTTCTGTGAGCAGCAAAATTGTTCTTATTTTCTCTTTTGGCTTATTTTTGTGCACCTCCCCTTGGGGTTGCATTCGAATTTCCCCAAGGGGGTTTTTACCCCCTTTTATGGGGTAAATCAGTGTTAATTTCAATGCAGACAAAAGTGATATGAATTGGCGCGAGCACTTGGCGAAACATCGCCAAGCTTTTAGTCGCCAAGTGTTTGACGCCAATTTGGTGACATATTGCCAAGTTGGCGGCAAATTTGGCGAAAAAATTATTTTTTTTATTTGGGTTCAATTTGGTGCTATTGGCGATATTTTGCGAAAAATCCACTGAATGATGTTAAAATCGGCGATATTTAGGAGATTAATCATTGAAAAACACTTTTTTGCATTGTTTTGTGGCAAACTAGGGATGTAAATGTTTGAATTGTTATCTTGCTCACTCCAAGCACTATTTTTGCACTTAAGGCATCTACTAAGAAATTTACACGTAAAATTAAGTAGTGTGGGGTCCATGCCAAATTTTTATATCATTCTTTAAAAGAATTATAGTTGAATAACTAAAATAGAGTATTTTTCTGCTATATCAATTTTTTACAAATGAATTTTTAATTTTATACCACGGGCAAAGCCGTGCGGGTACCGCTAGTAAGTATATAAAAGAAGAAAAAGTTTTGCATTTATAGATTTTGAATTCATTTTTTATGCTTAAAAACTGTTAAATTTTACTTGAGAATGTTATAAAAAATTCCGCCGAGAATTTTATTTTTAAGAATTTTATAATTCCAATAGTGAACATGCAAACAATTTATAAATTACCAATTTATATTTTTCGTGATAGTAAATTTTTACCAAAATAAATAAATGGTTCATTTAACAGAATATAATAAAAAATATTTGTTGTACGATATTTTAAAGAAGTTTTAAATTTTACATGCTTCGTTTTTCCTTCCGCTTAACTATTAAGGTGCACTAAAATTTGACCCTCCTAACCAAAATTTCTCTATCCTCGTCTGTATGTATAATATAATATATATTAGGGATGCACCGATTAATCGGCAGTACCGATTAATCGGCCACTTTGCCAATTATTAATAATCGGCAAAATCGGGCCGATTAATCGGACAGAAAAATACTTTTCAAATACTATTTTTTAAAGTATACCAACTATGATGAATACTTTTATTAACAGTAATAATTATCCTCACAGCTGATATAAAGTTTTTTAAAACTAATTCTCCTACTTTGAAATAAATATACATAGACGATGTTGCAACATTTTTCATGTGGCGATAATTTTCTCCTTAGCACAGTGCTTTTAGATAACCGCTAATTTTTAAAGAATAAAAGTAATGAATTAAATTGATACTAATTATTAAAAAATATGAATTAAAAGTATTCTAAATTAGAGTACTCACCTCAGACCTTCCCCTCTCCTTTGTTTTGACTTTTTATGTTATGTATTATTTTATGTTACATTTTATGTTACATAATAAACAATGTGTTAATAATATTATTGAAAGTAATATGAACATTTGTTCTAAGAAATTACATAAAATATAGAAATTATTTTGTGAAAACTAGGAAAATGGAAAAAAAATCTCTCAGAAAAATATTACTTACTATTTCTAAACTTGGAATTGTATAAGAGAGAAAAAACAGTGATGGTAAAATTGGCAGTAGCAAAACAATCGTCCTTATCATTAATCGGCTCAACCGATTAATCGGCCGATTATCAACAACCGATTAATAGGTAATCGGCCAATTTGCTTATCGGTGCATCCCGAATATATATTCCTCCCAAATGTGATCGAATTCGTAATCGGCGTATAATTATCGTAATCGATTGCAGTTTAAACGTAATCGAATCGTTGCTGTAATCGTAATTGCGATTTGGCAGAGGACTGCAATCGAAATCCTAACTGTAATCTCCAATTTCTCATGCTCGTAATCATAATCGTAATTGGTTACATTTTCTTGTAATTGACTCCAAGCCTGCCACCTATTATTGGTCATACCATTCAGAGACTGCAGTTTTGTTCTTATTAGAACTCATCAGTCTTGAATAGGCAGTAGCCTATCTGGAAGCAGAAAACATCTTGTGGAAGGCAAGAGAGCCAAACAAATTGTGAGCTAATTTTGCATCAGCTGCGTGAACTTCTTCTCCGCTCGTAATTGCAAAACAAGTAATTTGAATTTAAGACGTCAAAATTCAAACGAATTCCAGGGGTTAAATGCTAAATGCTTTCTTTTTTTTTTTAGAAAGTATTATGATCGCGAAAAAAAAATCTGGATGGACCCCACACTACTTCCTTTTACGTGTAAATTTCTTAGTGTTAGTAGATACTAAGTATGTAGCCTTAAGTGTTAAAAAAAGTGCTTAGAGTGAGCAAGGTAACAATTCAAATATTTACTCCCCTAATCTGCCACGAAACAATGCAAAAAATATTTTACAATGGTTAATTTTCTAAATATTGCTGATTTTAATCTCATTCAGTGAATTTTTCGCAAAATATCGCCAATAGCGCCAAGTTGAACATAATTCAAAAAAATAATTTTTTCGACAAACTTGTCGCCAACTTGGCAATATGTCGCCAAGTTGGCGTCAAACACTTGGCGACCAAAAGCTTGGCGACGTATTGCTAAGTGGTCGCGCCAATTCATATCACTAGAGTCTGCATTGAAATTAACACTGATTTACCCCAAAAAAGGGGTAAAACATCCCCTTGGGAACATTCAAATACAACCACAAGGGGAGGTGCACAACTAGACCCTCCTCAAAGCCTACATACCAAGCTAGAAGCTTCTACGGCATATAGTTTTTGAGTTATGCGACCCACATACATACGCACATACGTACATACACATACAGACGTCACGAGAAAACTCGTCGTAATTAATTCGGGGGGTGCTTGAGAAGGATTTTTCGGCTGCTTATATGTTGGTAGGTACATATGCACGTGCTGACATGTCAAAAAAAAAACTACTGAACATTCATTCGGGGGTGAGCAAAATCAAAATTTAGACTGTTTTTTTTTTTTTTTTCGCGATCGCAATACTTCCTTACTACCTAAAAGGAAGTAAAAATCACTCAAATTTGAGTCTAAATTTTGATTTTGCTCAATTTACTTCTAGGTACCAACCATAGCTATAACACCAATTTTCACCAATTCATCCTGCCTCTCACTATCACAGAATCAAATGATGATCGTACTATCAATATTTATACAGACGGCTCTAAAACCGATGCCGGTACAGCGTGTGCTTTCGTTGCCTTAAAGGAAACGGACGTTTTATTTTCTAACTCCAAGACTCTTCGCCCCAACAACTTAGTTTTTCAGGCCGAAATCCAAGCTATCCATCTTGCTACTGATTGGATCCAAGTTCTATACGTTGAAAATAATTTTGCTAACCATAAATTCCACATCAGGTCTGATAGCTTATCTGCGATCAAAGCCCTCCTCAACCATGAACCCATTTCCCCTTCAATTTTCCAACTCCAATCTAAGCTTATTAATCTCCGCCACATAGTCACCATTTCATGGATAAAGGGCCACTCCAATAATACAGGAAATGATTTTGCAGATCAACTTGCCAAGGAAGCAACAAAATCTACCGTCAATCTCATAACTTCGTTCCCAATTGGCCAACTCAGAAAAGACTTAAATGCTTTTCTACTCCAAGACTGGCAGTCTAACTGGGACCTTTCAACCAAAGGTCGCTGGACCCATGAAATTTTCAAGACGGTATCCTTCTCCAGACTCCATAGTTCTTCCATAAGCCAATTAATCACCAACCATGGGCTCACTCATTCCTACTTCTACAAACGAACTCTCCTCAGCTCTCCCAACTGCATTTGTGGTGAATTTGGGGATTTTGAACACTTCTTCTTCCACTGCAGATTCACGTCGGCGTTTCAAACCAAACCGAGAAGATCTTGCAATCATTCAGGCCCTGAATGATGGCGCTTACCCCCGAATGAATGTCCAGTAGTTTTTTCGACCTGTCAGCACGTGCATATGTACCTACCAACATATAACCAGCCGAAAAATCCTCTTCAACCACCCCCCGAGTTAATTACGACGAGTTTTCTCGTGACGTCTGTATATACGTATGTGCATATGTATGTGTGTCGCTCCTCAAAAACTATATGCCATAGAAGCTTCTAGCTTAGTATGTAGGCTCTGAAGATGGTCTAGTTGTGCACCTCCCCTTGTGGTTGCATTTGAATGCTCTCAAGGGGGTGCTTTACCCCTTTTTTGGGGTAAATCAGTGTTAATTTCAATGCAGATGAATTGGCACGACCACTAGGCGATATATCGCCAAGCTGTTGGTCGCCAAGTGTTTGACGCCAACTTGGCGAAATATCACCAAGTTGGCGACAAATTTGGCGAAAAAAAAATTTTTTTTGAATTTGGGTTCAATTTGGCGCTATTAGCGATATTTTGCGAAAAATCCACTGAATAATGTTAAAATCGGCGATATTTAGAAAATGAATCATTGTAAAACATTTGTTTTGCATTGTTTCGTGGCAAACCATGGGTGTAAATGTTCGAATTGCTATCTTGCTCACTCCTAGCACTATTTTATTACTAAGGCATCTACAAAGAAATTTACACGTAAAAGGAAGTAGTGTGGGACCCATACCAGATTTTTTTTTTTTCAATGGCTGGAGTGCCTTGAAATTTCATTTATCTCTTTATTTCATGACGAACAAAAGGAAAACCGCTTAATTTTTAAAACAGTGAATTAGATTCACTTTTTCGTCTCTAACTATGCCGCTCTTTCTTACCGCGCAGCATTGACTAACTGGATATTTAAAATACATAGCCGCAGCAAATATCGTGAGATAAATACAATAAGTAGGTAACTACAATTCCTTTTTTTTTCATACTATACTGCTTCTAAGAAAATTCAACTGTCTGATGTTTTTTTACGGTTTTGTTGGAAAACGCAGACTATTAAAATGTTATTAAGCTATCATTTCTAAATTTTATTCAACTGGAAGAAGCTATCCCTTCTTTCAAACAAAAATCTATATATGGGTGATTCTACAAATACGGGAATATTTCTAATGTGTAGATTTCAAAACATTAATTTAACCCATTAATGCCTGACATTTTTTTTTCAAAGATATTTTGTATACTGGTTACAAATGGTGTTTAATGGACAGGAAAAATAATTTAAAAAATATTATGTAAAAACTATTTTTTTTATTTAAAAAAGAAAAATCGTCCCTAAAAAGGGACGCTAGGCACCAGAGGGTACATACTTTTTTTACCAATTTTTTTTTTTCTGGGTTCGATAAAAAAGACATTTTATAAGAAGAAATAAAAGCAGAAATTAACATAAACTGGGAAGTAGATTCAGAGAAGAAGGAAATATTGGTGTTGTTGAGTATGAAAGTCAGCAAAACATTTGTTGTACAAACCTACATTGCATTTGCTGCATTTCCGATAAGCTTTTTTACTTCAATGGGTACATCTTACCCGAGTCTTATTTAATGCAAAAAACAACTTTCCCCAAAAAACCTATTTCAATCCGGTACTTTTGAGCTCCAATGCATTCTGTACAGCGGCTTCTAAAATAAAAATGAAGAGCGGCAACCACAAATTTTTAGATTGGATCAAAAATCAGCAACTCCCAAATATTTTGATGCATGGGATCTGTTCCCCCCATGCAACGATTGTACTGAGCAACCGTATTTGGTTCATCAATTTCAATTACATTCTTTTTGCTATTGAACAGTCGCTTAGCCTTTGCTATAGGATTAAACTCCACGAAAATTGGATGCAATAGTTACGACATTGGTATTATTCCACCGAACCAACGTAATATAATTTTACCTGTCATCGACTTTTTTTCAAAACTTCCTCTCTTTTCTTTTTTTAACAACGTTACTTTTTTAGCTAATGGGCATTTCTCAATCCGATTCTTGCACAAAACCTTTCTGAGACAAATTATCAAGTAGGAGCGCAAGAGAAGTAAATAAATTGTCACAGTAGAGATCAAAATTGCCATGTTCAGGGAATTCTGAAATTAAATCTGCAACGACTGCCCCTCCCCTTCCCAAACAAAAAACGCATATGCAATCCTTGAATTCTTCATCAAGGTGAAGTGCTAAGCTTCTGAAACAGCTTAGGGCTTCTTCAACAGTCAGACTAAACAATAAAAAACACCTAAATGCATTATGAAAAAGTAATTAAATGCAACAAATAATTAGAGTTTTAAAGAATTACATTTTTGAAATAGCTTTCTTAGACAATTTTAGTATTTTTCGTAATTTCAAATAATAATAATAATAATAAATGATAAAATATTTAAGAAAATTGTAATTAAATTTATAATTTATTTTATTTATAATTTATATATATTTATATATATATATATATATATATATATATATATATTATATATATATATATATATATATATATATATTTATATATATATATATATATATATATATATATATTATATGTATAATATAAATTAATATATTTATATAGTTTAATTAATTAGACTTTTTAAATAAAAAATATGATCTATTTTTTAGTCTAAAAACATTTACTAACTTCTTTTGAGATAAATTATAGATTCTAAGAAGGAAATTAGCCACGGTTAAACAATGCAGCCTTTGGTGCCTAGCGTCCCTTTTTAGGGACGTTCTTAAATTGCTATAAAATCCATAAAAAAATTAAAATTTACAAAATTGAAAAAAAAAGGTAAACTAAAACATCTATCAAAGTAGCACATATATTAAGCACAGATAGATTTACTTGTTAATAATTTTAAAAATTTAGCTTTTTGTTCTTGAGATTGTGGAAGATGCAATTCTTGATAAAGATCATAATAAAACGGCTACAGAACACACTTTACAATGGTTGCGTGCTGCAATCTGTTAATAATGAATTGAAACAATACCAAAGTAGTAATTGACCACAATTATTTTTTTGAAATGTTCATTTTTGGTAAATTCAGACCCACTTTTTGGACCGTCCCTAAAAAGGGACGCTAGGCATTATTGGGTTAAAATTAAAAATCTGAAAAAAATCAGAAAAGTACTTTATAAGTTACATAATTAAAATAGAATATCAGCAGAGCTCAAATGTTTATTTATTGCATTTTTGCATTTTTTTTTGAAGGCATGCGAGTGGTAAAATGGACATGTTAATGACACAATGGGTATGTGAATAATACAATAGGTATATTAATGAAACTTTTCAATCTGTAAACTGTTAGACATGATTTTTAAGCATTGTACTGTCATAGTTATTATGTTATGCTAAGTTCGAACTGATGCTTCACCATTCACACGGTTTTTGAGTCCTCCACGTGTCTCATATTGGGGTATGTGAATGACATAAGAAAATGGGCATGTGAATGACAAAACACAAGCAATGTGCTCTCAAAAATTCATATCTGAATATTTTTCGGCTTAACTTCGAAAAAAAAACGCACAAATGTAAGCTTTAGAACTATTCATTATCAAAATGTATTTACATGTATATTTTACTTGCATTCTGTAGGGCATGTTAATGACAAAGATGAAAAACACTTGCCTTGAAAGTTGAGTTTCACTTGCTATTAATCAAAAAGTAATTGCAGAACAGCAAAATTATTCTTCAGTTAGGAATAACTAAGTTCCATGCTTCAATTTAAGATATGTTGCCAGATTTTGAAATAAAACATTTCAGAGAAAAATATCTATACTTTTCGAACATGTGGATGACTGATAATCGCTGGGACAAAGTTTAGATACATTTTTAGAGGTATTATTTTCACATTATTTTGCTTTTTTTTTGTGATTTACATCTTGCACACATACACATTTAAAAATAAAAAAATCTTGAGAAAAAAAAATCACTGATTTTTTTTTTAAATCTAGATTCTATAGATTGTAAAAATTACACCTACGGGACAGGACATGTGGATAACATTTCAATGTAATATTTTATTTTGAAATGAACAATAATTAATTATTGACATTGTTGATAGTCAGAATTATAGAACAAAAGAAACATTAAAAATATTCGCAAAAGAGTTTTTTTTTAAATTAAAAACAAAAAGAGTAGTCAGTGTGGAACACAAATTGCTCATTTTTGTAGAATCACACATGTATAAAAATGGATGTATTTATATACTGTCTGCCCCGCTTAAACGAATACTGACGGTTCCAAGAAACATTATTCGAATAAACGGGGTATTCGATTAAGCGGCGATCTTTAACATTACGTTTATGGCATCGGTTCCGAGATATTTTATACGTATAAGCGGGGTATTCGTTTATCCGTTACCCGATTAAGCGGGACGACAGTATGTTTGTTTGTATGTTTCTTCCTGATGCAAATCCACAGTTTTCGTCGGATTTTCATCAAACTTGGCACAGAGGCTCCTTGATGCACTAGAATTCAAAAAGACGGGGATTTGAAATTTCAAAAAAATCCAAAAAGCTCAAAATTCAAATATTTGTCTAAAAATGTCCGTTTTCTTTCAATTTTGAATAGAGTAAAATATATAAGCCTTTAAGCATACAAATTGATAATATTTAACACATTTAAATATGGGTATTTTCCAATAAAGATTACGATTAAAAATTAATTATAAATTTAAGGCTCAGCTATTTCAGTTTAGCATTATATAAGTTAACAGAATGCAATACCTGGCAAAGCCGAGTAATAAGCTAATGTTCTATAAAAGGGTCGCACTTTATTTTTCCAAATTTTTACGTATCTAGTTGCAGTAACCAGCCCATGTTATAATCTTTACAATTACTACACCGATTATATAAATCGAATATTTCTGTGAAGAATAGATTAATTTTGAAAACAGCAACCCACTCTTACAAAATTCTTAACGCTTCTTACCCTAAAGGATTGCAAAAGGTGAAAGAAGGCATGTCGAGGTAAGAGGGCGAGATTTGCTGGATGTCCACGACAGTGGGGTAGGTCCAGTACAGGAAGAGAAACTGCATCGTCTGGTACGAAAACCACCGACACAAAAGCACACGAAAAACATTTTTAAAATTTGAAAGAAAATTTTACGATTTCTCGTAGTCTTCTTCATATTTCTTTATAACAGCAAGGAGAGGCAGAATTTTTAAACACTGCGAACTGTTGCCAACAATTTCACAGAAATAGATGTCGAAAAATTGAACAATTTCTCCTCAAGCAATCGATCTATTTTGAATTTCAAACAATGAGGAAGATCTGAAAAGTTATTTAGAACAAAAGACACGGCATTTTCTTTACAACCTGTTTGGGGTGGTTGTATTTACTTCAGTCGAAAAAATATTTGCTTTGAATTATACAAATTACTTTTGAAAAGGATTGAATGGAAAAAACACAAATTTCCCACTTTTACTAATGAAGAAATTTTATTCAAGCCCTCCAGTTTTACTTTTTTGCTTTAGTTGCAGAAAATATTGACTTTAAAAACGACGTAGCTCACTCTTTAAAATTATGTTATTGTCTTGCTGTGCTTTAGACAGTTTTCAATATGAATACAATGAATCATTAAAGGAAGATTTATTCAAATATCATTAATAACAAAATATTCCTTCATATACTTTGCTCACATAAGAGAAGTGGATTTCAACCAAAGCAAACCCAATAACAACAGAAATACATTTTCGAAATTATACACACACCCCTGGCTGATTCTTTTTGTTATAAAATATTATTCTGAAAACACGCAAATCGTTTGCCAAAGTAATGAGCCTCGAAAAAAGAAACAATTACTACTATTAAAATCTGTCCGCGTCTGTCTGTCCGTCTGAAGCTTGAACTCCTCAAAAACCGCTGAGCGTAGAGAATCAAACATAATACCATTCGATTCGAAATTTTCTAAGAAAGACAATAAGACCAACCGCGTAATTGTACGACGTTAATTAGCTGAGATATTAATTAAAACGTTAATTAAATTCTTTGCACTTTTAAAATTCCAAGACATTTATTTCTTTCAGTTGCCATTTTAAATTAAAGCGTTAATTAAATTATTGAACTATTTAAAATTCCGTCTGAAGCTTGAACTCCTCAAAAACCGCTGAGCGTAAAGAATCAAACATAATACCATTCGATTCAAAATTTTCTAAGGAAGACAATTAGACCAACCGCGTAATTGTACGACGTTAAATAGCTGAGATATTAATTAAAAGGTTAATTAAATTCTTTGCACTTTTAAAATTCCAAGACATTTAATTCTTTCAGTTGTCATTTTAAATTAAAGCGTTAATTAAATTAATGCACTATTTTAAATTCCAAAATTTTATTTCTTACCGTTGCCATTTTAAATTAAAGTGTTAATTAAATTATTGAACTATTTAAAATTCCAGGACATTTATTTCTTACCGTTGCCATTTTGAATTAAAACGTTAATTAATTGTTGAACTATTTAAAATTCCAAGACTGTTATTTCTTACCGTTGCCATTTTGAATTAAAACGTTAATTAATTGTTGAACTATTTAAAATTCCAAGACTTTTATTTCTTACCGTTGGCATTTTGAATTAAAACGTTAATTAAATTACTGAACTATTTAAAATTACAAGAGATTTATTTCTTTCAGTCGCCGTTTTAAATTAAAGCGTTAATTAAATTATTACACTATTTTAAATTCCAAGACTTTTATTTCTTACCGTTGCCATTTTGAATTAAAACGTTAATTAAATTATTGAACTATTTGATATTCCAAGACTTTTATTTCTTTCCGTAGCCATTTTAAATTAAAGCGTTAATTAAATAGTTGAACTATTTAAAATTCCAAGACTTTTATTTCTTACCGTTGCCATTTTTAATCAAAACGTTAATTTAATTATTGAACTATTTAAAATTCCAAGATATTTATTTCTTTCCGTTGCGATTTTAAATTAAAACGTTAACTAAATTATAGAACTATTTAAAATTCCAAGATACAGGCGAACCTCCATATATCGAACTTCCATATATCGAAATTTTCCATATATCGAACTTCTAGCAAATTCACATGTTCATTACATAGAAAAACTGTTTCTATATATCGAAAAAATCTCCATATATCGAATTTTTTTGGAAGCGTAATTGGAGATTTTATTCCGCTTTTAGACATTTTACCGCACGAAAGATGAAAGTCAGGAGAAAAGGGAGGGTCAGAAAAGGTCACTGCAAACCCCACTGTCAGCTGTAGATAAAGTGTGGACCCCTGGAGTGGACAAACACGTTGTTTGTCCATTCTGGAATTCCCGGATTATCCCCTCCCCCGTCGTTTTCGAATTTTGGATGCAACCTGTCCTGTAGCAAAACCCGTTTCTATCTACCCCTTTTGTTTGGTGGTGATTCCTCTCTCTCCATGATTAGTTTCAGCGAAAATTGTTTTAACTAGTGCAGTGCCAATTCAATTTGATTTTGTTTTCCCTCTCGATTTACAATGTCAAAAAGAAAATGCATGGATTACTGTTTTTCAATAAGTATGTATAATATTCATTAAATTTTTCATATTAGTTCATTTTAATTCTTAACTTTCATCAAATATGATTAGCGTATATATTAGTAATGGA
>JAXGGA010019903.1:0-19191 GCA_038373865.1 Uloborus plumipes
TTTTTAAATCTCTTCCTTATGGGTCTGTAATGAATGTCCTAAGTATTCTACCTCCTATTGAATGAGCTTTCTCCACAGCATCCAAAATAGTGACAGGCCCGTCATTTCATTTTTCCAGTGGGGAAGGGTCAAAGAGTGCAAACACAATGCGATTTCATTGGAAAACAACAAGAACCACGCCCACTTATATGGAAATACATTGATTTCCCAAAGTCAGGAGGGCAATCGACCCCCTGACCCCCCTAAATGACGGGCCTGAATAATGGCAAAAAGCATGTTTTTCATTAATACCACAAAATCTGGAAAAATACTCAAAAACCGCCATACATGCATGGAGTAAATTTATTAAGCATTAAATTTTGAATAAAATGAGTACCTACAACTTGTTTTTTTTTTCTTTTTTTTTTTTAATAATCGGCATTGATGGCGTTTTTGTCCATAAAAATAAATTAATACATAAAATGGAGGTCACCAGTTAGGTGACCGAGATAAAATTTTTTGTCACCAAAAAAATTTTAAGTGGCCACTGACGAGTGGCTTACCGCAAGACTGAAGGTGAACTTTTTCTTTCCGTTTTATTTATTTCTCATCATTCTTGAAGGCTAAGCCTATAATCGAAGGAGTTTACAATTTTTATCATTGTTTGAAGTTAAAGTTTTTTTTTTGGCGCGATGGGTATTTTTCGAGATGGGCAAAAACAATTGAACCCGCGAAACTGTTACCGTTACCGACACATCTGAATTTAAGTATGTACACACTGCAGAAAATAAGCTGTTGTTTTTATAATACAATACTGGCAGCAGAAGTTCCATTTTAACCCATTAATGCCTAGCGTCCCTTTTTAGGGGCGGTCTAAAAAAGGGTCTGAATTTCCTCAAAATGAATACTTCAACCAAATAATAGTGTTCAATGAGTACCTCGGTATTATTTCAATTCGTTATTAACAGATTGCAGCACATAACCATTGTAACGTGTGTTCTGTAGCAGTTTTTAATATAACCTTTATCGAAAATGACATCGTTCACAATCTCAAGAAAAGAAGCTCAGTTTTCAAAGTTATTCCCAGCTTCCCAGGTTATGTGCATTGCTGATTTTATTTCTTCTTATAAAATGTCTATTTAAATATTATATCATAGGCAGAATTTTTTTTTTTGTAAAAAAAGTGTATACCCTGTGGGGTCTATCGTAACTTTTAACGGACGATTTTTCTTTCCTTAATAAAAAAATTGTATTTTACATAATATTTTTTTAAATTATTTTTTTCTGTCCATTAAACACTGTTTCTAACCAGTATACAAAATATCTTCGGAGAAAAAAAGTCGGGCATTAATGGGTTAAAACTGTAAAACCACAGTAATAAACTTTTAAAACTAGCTATTTTACAGCTTATCACTGTAAAACTAGCTATTTTACTGTTTATTACTGTAAAATTAGCAATATTACGATAGAATTAGCTGTATTTTCTGTAAAAACGGCAGCATAATAGTGGCAGCATAGGTTCCATTTTAAAACTGTAAAACCACAGTAATAAACTTTTAAAACTAGCTATTTTACAGCTTATCACTGTGAAACTAGCAATTTTACTGTTTATTACTTTAAACTAGCAATTTTACAGTCTATTACTATGTGACAGTTTATTACTAGCAAATTACTGTAAAAACAACATGCATTTTTAACAGTGCGTGTATTGTGTGTGTGTAAGTACACAGATACACATTGCATGTTGACATATTTTGAGGTGGGGAAAAGCCACTGTTGCAGTGGCGTACATAGCGCCCCCGCAACCCCCGCGGCTCGGGGGGGGGGCGCAAGAGGTTTGAGGGCGCCCGATCCAGAAAAATAGCACTATAGGTTACACTGCAAAAATATTTTTTACATTTTAATAGGGGGGTGGGGGGCGCACTTACAAATCTTGCTGGGGAGCGCATCTTAGTCTATGTACGCTACTGCACTGTTGGTTCAAAAAATACACACGTAGTTGCTCCAAGTTTTCACTGCTGTCGGTACTCCCGGAGTGCCACTGTTTCTTTTCTTTTTTTAAAAAAAAACTATTTATTTCATTATTCAATTCCAGAAAACTTATGAACATAAAAGGCAGTTCAATGAAGCAGACGCACAGGACCGCCATTTCAAAAAATTTCCGGGGGAGTTGGCAAAGGGTACACACTCAATGCGTATTACAGTGAAATCTCAGTTATGCGCCTGCCCAAGGGACCAACAGAAAAAGGCGCATAAGTGAGAGAGACGTATAAGTGAACAAGCCTATTTAAAGGACTAAAACGCAACATAGGCTCTAATGAGAGAGTGAATAATAGGGTGGGGCGAAAAATAAAAAGTTTTTCAGATCAACTTCTAATAGTTGCCAAAAGTTGTCTTTGGTGATAGTTAGCTTTTGTGCAAACTTTGAGAAAAATAGGTTAATATCTTCAGGGGGCGCTGCGATCGCAAAGTTTTACCATAGTTTTGTTATGGATTTTATGGTTAAAATATCAAAAAAAAAATGTTGTTAGCTAATCTCATTGCATTTTTTTACTCATAAGATAGATTCGTGCATTCAAAGCATATGAAATAACTCACAAAAAATTATTTTATACGATATATTTATATTTCAAGCATTTAAAAAGAAACAAAAACGTGAAAAAAAGTGATTTTTTAAAAATATAAATATATCATATAAAATAATGTTTGTGAGTTATTTCATATGCTTTTAATGCATGAAAACATCTTTTGAGAAAAAAAACGCAAAGAGACTAGCTAAAGGCATTCTTTTTGATATTTTAACCATAAAATCCCTATAAAAGCTATGGTAAAATTTTGCGATCGCAGCGCCCCCTGAAGATATTAACCGATTTTTCTCAAAGTTTACACAAATGCTAACTATCACCAAAGACAACTTTTGGCAACTATTAGAAGTTGATCTGAAAAAAATTTTATTTTTCGCCCCACCCTAGTGAATAAGAATGTTTCTATAGAAAAGGGACATATTTCTACAGTTTGGCAATTACTGTAACGTAACCATAATGATAAAGAGAAAACAAAAGTTGTAGCATACCGAATTACAAACTGTTCCCTTTAAAACGATGCATAATAGATAATTGTCCCTCTCCGAACTCTAGTTCATGCGGAAAAAATGCCTTCCGTGAGCAATAAAAGCGATAGATTAAAGAGGAAAGTAAAGACAAGTGCTTATTTTTTAAAGGAAATAAATAAACTATCATACATTTTAGGGAAAATTCGGCACATAAGTGAAATATTTATCTTTAGAGCGACGCATAAACGGACTATACTGTCATTATTTTGCTATGGAATGTGGTGGGACCATTTAAAATCGTCGTATAAGTGAAAACGGTGCATAAATGAAACGGCGTGTAAGTGAGAGTTCACAAAAAGCAACACAAACAAAGCCCACATTATGGTAATTTCTCAAAGACTAAAGAAAAGCAATTGCCTGACCCTCCTAGATGACAAATCTGAGCACAAACAAATAAAAAATGCCCCTGTTGAGGATTTTCAATGTTTTACACCACCTATTCCATATTACCCGAGTATTTCATATTAGTCTCCATTTGTAATTCTTTTAAACATTTTTTTAAATATATTTTAAAATAAATAGTTTTTTTTTTTTACAAAACACTTTTCATTGCAATTAGTCTTAGTGTGTATTCATGATGATTTTGAAATTTTTTATTAAAAAAAACCAAAAAGTTATTTTGAAAAATGTAAATGGTATTCCATATTACCCTCCTCTTCTTTATAATAATTTTACTTCAGAGGGTTGGAGTGAATTTAAATTTATACAGTTGACTTCCTTTACATTTATTACACGGGTATCGCCGTGCGGGTATTGCTAGTACTTAATATATTTCCATAAATTAGGGAGGGGAGCAAAAGTATCCTATATGTCCCAAAACAGTTTTCACACATTTGGCGACGGTTTAAATTGTCAAAGCGGTGTGTTTTGAGTTCTTTCAGTTCAGGAAGAAAAAAAAAACGTGAGTATAAATTGTTTCGCAATAGTATTACTGACCCAGGCAACGCCGGGTATTTTTGCTAGTCATTTCTATCTTCTTTGTGTTTTGAAGAAATGGATGATCAAAAGCAATCCTTGCATTGTGAAAATAATATCATTCACAAGTTGAAATGCTACACTTGTCATTCTTTCTTGAGCTCTTGCCAAGGGAGGATCCAGAAATGTTCCAAGGGAGGGGCGATTGATTTTTTTTTCTTACTTGCCCATTTTTTTCGCCATGCATCCTAGTAAACACATGTTGATTACAAATGGTTTGGTCTTCCATTTTGAAAAATTTCCAGATCAGAGCACCGAATCGCCGTACCCTTTCCCTTAATAGCATCAAAGATCAACTAAAATTGCCTTTTTTGAACTTCAAAATCTAAAAACTGCTGGGGAAGTGTCGCTCAAGGAAGGGGCGATCGCCCCCATCGCCCCTCCCTTGTATCCGCCCTTGGCTCTTGCACGTGTGTGGGGAGTGGGGGTTAATACTTAAGAGTGGGATTTGCTTATATACCTTTAATACACTGGCAGCTGAGGTTCCAATTAGGGATGGACCGGATAGTGATTTTGCCGGATACCGGATATCCGGTGACTCATCACAAGCTGGATACCGGGTATCTGGATTTGTGCCGCCGGATATCCGGTATTACAGTTACATTGCATGTTCGCTTATTTTTATGTAATGCAGCTTCAAAATAATTAATCAAAGTTGTTTCTCGCATCATTTCTTTAAAAACATGTTACTGTATTTTTCGGCGTATAAGACCACCGTCTTATACGGCATAAATTTAAGATTAATTAAAGTTTGGGGATTTAACTTAAGATTTGGTGCGCCTTATACGGCGAAAAATACGGTAAATACATTCACATTAATTTTTAAAGCCTCTATTTTATTGTACAGGAGTAGCGCTACAAATGAAATGAAACACTAGTATCTTGTGATTTCTTTCTAAATCATGTATTTTTATCAAAAGAGACAAAACTTTAAAAGATAGAATTAAATATTTCTGTATGTACTCAAAGTTTAAACTCTCAATTATTCATAGTTTAAATTTTAAAGCTTTTCTGTTTCAAAATCATTTTAATAAGTTTCTACGTAAATGATACAGTTATTAAATATTTCACCAATATTATATACACGATAATTGATTTACAAAAAAAAAAAAAAAAAAAAGAAAAAAAAAAACAAAGCTCAGATAAACATTTTTTTTTTTCAAATTAATTCATATTTTATTAGAATTTTTTGAATTTAAACTTCATTACAAAGTAACACATTTTCTTATTTCTAATTTTGCTATAATAGAAAGTAAAATTGTGCTTTGAAATTCTTTGTTTCAAGAATAATACGCATGTAATTTTTCTAACATACAAGTTAAAGAAGAAAATATTGAAACAGGATCAGTATGTTAATTGTGTGTGTGGTTATTAGCTAAACCAGGTTGAAGCAAAAGAGAGAGAGTATCAGCATGTTTGTCTGATTCTGAATGTGTGTCAAAGCATTGCGGTAGCCATCGCAAGACATTAACGCTAGCAGAGGGGTTGGTTACTTTTCAACAGCCCGAAGTAAGTTTTTTTGTTCGATTTCTTTTAGTAATTCCTGTTGAATGGGTACAGATAGAGAAATGAAAGTTTTCTCCCGTTAGTAGTGAACCTTAATAGTGAAATAGCAGTGATTACTGTCTGCGTATTGTGAGCCTGGGAGCCACGGACGCTGCCATCTGAAAAAGGGGAGATAGGTTTAGGATGCACACTACCCGATGTCTTCAGCTTTTGTTCGCTTTCTACTTCCTCGTTGCTTTCCCCCCCTATTTCGAGAAAGTCGGAAGAGACTTCGCGCGTGCGCAGCTGCAGCGGAGGTCGCAAGAAAAACGTTTAGACAGAACTTTTTATGTAGGCTATTTTGTATTGCCGTGGCGCTTGCTGTTTTCAAAAGTAGTGGGTTGGGGCCAGTTGTGCCAAATTGCGTGGGGACGGCTGTGACACGAGTAAAACATGTTTTTATCTCGTCATCATGTTGTATATTTGATGCCCATAATATGCTTGAAGAAGACAGAAATAGGGCAGTGGGACCTAATGAAATATAAAGAAGCTTATAAAGAAGGGAAACTTTTTTTTCTTTCGGGCAGATTTGGAAATGCAACGTTAATCGTAAGTCTTTGCTACGAAACATTCATTCGTAAACGCGATGGAGCCGGCGGGCGCTGTCACAATGAAAACAACGTGCGCATAGGTTATATTACTCATAATAAAGTGCTTTTGAGCTTACATATAAGCTGAAAGCAGACATGAGAGTAAAATGGCTACTGAGAAATGGTTTCGTTCATTTATGAATAGAAAATTTTCTCGTTTGTTCGTGTAGCTCAGTGGTTCTCAACGGGGGCGGTACCGCCCCCCTGTGGGCGGTGGGAAGATGCTGAGGGGCGGTGAAAATGTTTTGGGCAGTAGGGGGGCGGTGGGTATATTTTGGGCGATAGGGGGGCGGTGAGAAAATTTGAGGTCATAGGAAGATAAATGAATAAGATTTAAATAATATATTAGAATTTTTTTAATTTTAAAAATCAAAATTAAATGTTGGATTAAATCACGAATCCAACTTGAATTATTTATGCTAACCATAAATCAATTTATCTGCTCTGGAATCTCTAAGCTCATTTCTTTACGTTTTTCTAAGGTGCCTTGTTTTACTTTAAAAATAGTTTAGCTTTTTTTGCTTTTTTTTCCTTCTCTCTCTTTTTTTTGGTAGCGATTTGGCTTTTTAGTGATATTTTGCATGCGACAACCTTGAAAGCGAATGCTACTTAATGAAGAGCTACTTAATGAGAGAAATGCTACAATTAATCGCAGTTATAATCAGCCAATTTGGCTAATTTCAATCACATATAGCTAGATGAAATCCAAAAGCATTAGCCACATCATCGTTTGGTCATTTTTTAGCCGAATTGTTGATTGATTCTTTCTACTATTACAATGTTATTTCGAACAGCTTTATATAATTTTCTAGTAATGCATCTTTATTTTACTTAGTAATTATCATGCATATAAAAAATACCGTCCTTAATCTGTAGGTGAAAATGGTAAAATTAAGTTCTCAAGTTTTAGTCGTCTGCTTTGATTGTTGCTAAACAAAACTGGTTTTCAGACTGAACAATTCCAAGAGTAGAATATCAGATTTTAATGTTTTTTGCTAGCATTTAATGGGGGTTTCAAAATAATGCAAAAAAATCACAATTGCATTCGAGTGTTTTCCACTAGTAGCGTTTTAGGCAGAACATTAAACGTCTTCGATTTGTTTTTTGTTTTTTTTTTCTTACTTTTGTAAGTTTCTTTCACCACGTTCTCTTAAGTTAGCTTAGCATCTGTGGAAAAATAAATCTCCCCCAAAGATATTCAAAATATCAGGATGGGCGCGAATATTCGTGCAAGTTGCTTATTTTAATTGGTTTGGTTATTTTCCTAAATTTTTAAATGGCAACCGTACTGCAATGCTTAAAGTGCCCGTCCACTTTGACTGTTTGGTTTGAGCTCAGTATTTTCACTTTGGCTTTTGCTCATTTCATTCATTTACTTTCATAGTTTATTTTTAATGAAATCTCCTTTGATGAAGCTCACGTTTATTGCCGACACCTTCAATCTCTGCACAAAGACCTAGTGCTTTGAGGATATTTTTTCTCTGAACGTTCCTCAATGGGTCATCAGCCCTTTTGAAAACATTGAGACATCAGATAGTCAGTATCAGGAAGAATTGGTTGAACTTTCAACCAATGAAACTTTGAAAGCTATTTTCCAGAATGTTAACAGCATGTTTATTAACAGCAACGTAGGATTTTGTCTGCAAGGAAACATTGCCTTTAGCCTGTACTGTGGGCTATCGTCAAAAATTTTTTAATAACCTTCCCCTCTTTCTACCTCGTCGAACGAAGATTCAGTGCTATTACCGACCCAGTTACAAAAAAGAGAAATCGACTCCAAATTGTCACAAGAGGGGACTTGCGCCTTCACCTCACAAAAAATATTAAGCCGGCTGAGGAAATTGGCTTTGAACCACCAAGAACAAATATCTCACTGACATATATTTCTGAGTGTTCCTTTCATATTTTGAATGATTAAAAAAATGCTTTGCATGTTAATTTTTATTTCATCTCGTTGTTTCCTTTATATTTTGAGTGAACATTTCTTTTTGCTTGTTTATTTTTATTCCATTTCATTTTATTTGCTATTCTTTTGAAATTAGAATTTTTTTTAAACCTAGATTTTTTTTAATTTCTAAACCCGCCATTTTAACTCTACATATAATAATGTCTGCCGAGAAAAAATGTATGTTGTTTAACCGTTCTGTAAAATTCTGGAAGGAAATTATTTCAAGATTTTTACCTCTTTTCGCAAACCCTCTCACTATTAACATAAAGGGGGGCGTTGGCAAAATTTTCACTCTTAAAGGGGGCGTTAGCCGTGAAAAGGTTGAGAACCACTGGTGTAGCTCATGCAACTAGCCTTTCAAGAGTAACAAGCTTCAATAAAACAAATACATGTGGAATCTTTCTTTGATTCTTGAGAATTGTTATGAACATACACGGCTATGACCCACAGGATGTGCATAATGTTGCCAAAACAGACGTTACGAAATTCCAAAAACGTGATATTGTTGCAAGACTTGGTATAAGGCTACTTCAAATGAACGAGGCACATTGTTAAGTGTTAAACTTTCCCAGATGAAGGTTATGTTGAATTACGTTTAATATTACTTGAAATTAAAAGTGATCTAGACTGTTTTGCTGTATTTTTGAACTTGTCACAACCGACCCCAAACACTGTCACAACCGCCCCTGGGGTGGGGTCGGTTGTGACATTTTTTCGTTTTTTGTTTAATTTGGTCCTGTGAGTTAACTATTGTACTTTGGGAGAAAATTTTAGTATTTATATTCAAGCAAATGTACACTTTAACATAAAAACAACTTTAAACCACCTCACAGGTATAACTAAGGGATCTATGGGGGAGCAAATGAAAATTGTCACAACCGTCCCCAGTCTCCCCTAAAGTTATACTTAAATAATCAACTTGAAATTTTACTTTAGTTCCAAAAAATTAAAATACACATTCTTAAAAGTAGCAAATTATCATTTTAAATACGTTAAAAGTCATGCTGAACACATTCACTTTTTCAAAAACAAATTAATAAACTAATTTTTAAACAATCACCTCGAAATTCAACTTCATTTCGAAAAAATAAAGATACATTCTTAGATGCAAATGTTATATTTATAGTTTATTCCAGCCAAAATGGTACAAATCATGTTTGAAATTGTCGAGTTAAGTTTATCAAATTAAGTCATTTTCGCCAACTAATCGTTGTTTTAAAAATTATTCTCTGTTTATTTGTGCATAATAAAGTGTAAATAACTTGTATATGAGTCATTCATTAAGGGTTTTGAATAGTTTGACCACTTTGTGTAACAGAGGAGACAAATGAGGTTTGTAAAATATATTTCTAATCGTAAAGAAAAGTTAATTACAAAACTAGTATAAAATTAACTAAACATCCTAAAACTAATTCTGTCTGCAATTTCAAGAAAAATATTTTTTGCACCATTAATGCGACTGTAACAGAGTGGACATCCCACAGTGCATATTAACTATCATCAGCAAAGAATTTTAGGCTTATCTTAGTTGTTGACTATATAATTCAATGTATCAAAGCAATCACACCAGATACATTACTTGTACTTCTTTAAAAAAATATCACATTGAATGAAATTGCTTATTTTATTTTTGAAAGGCTTGTAACATAGTAGACAGTTTGAAACATAAAAAATCTAGGAACAAAGTTAAATAAGTGTTTTTCCAAGATTTTTTTGTTTACATACATAAAAATCAGCAGAAAGGGTGTCAGAAGCATTTTTTGTGCTGTGCATTGCAAATGATTTTGTTGCATTTCAGCTTAATCTTAAAGTCCTAGCAATTTGAAGCTGGGACAGATCATTTTTTCCTTTTTTTTCCTAAGATTTTTTTTTTTTTTTTTTTGAGTCCTTTATAAATGGCCTATGTCTAAATAGGAAAAACTTGGTTACACACAATTACAGTATTTACGGGTACATAAGCTGCGGCTTATGCGTGTCTAAAAGCTGAATTTTCACTCTCGCGGCTTATACGCCATGGCGGCTTATAAGATGTAAAAGTTTTTTTTTGTTGTTGTTTTTTTAAAGTACATGCATGTTTATTTTTAAAACAAAGCAAATTAGAGTCCGACATCGAAAGCCACTACTGCAACGCCCTTGAACAGTTCTAATTTAAAAAGGGTAACAGCATTTCTGCTTATTCAGATGTTATTTTATTTTCATAGATCTGATAACGAAGGGAAATAAATTGAGAAAAAAAACATCAACAATAACCAACATATCAAAAAACGAATCCAAACGAAAAACAAATAAAAAATAAAAATCGCAAGTGATAAAGAAGGGGAATAAATTAAGGAAAAAAAAAACATCCACAGCTTCAAACGAAAAACAAAATCGTGGGCTGCAAAACGGCCGCCGCAAAATCGCAAAATCACGCCCGCCCCCGCCGCAAAATAGCACGTAAAATCGCCTGCCACGCCGCCCTTGCTGAGGGAATGGGAAGTAAGGTTGCTGTAGAGCAGGGGTGGCCAACCTTTTTGGGAAAAGTGCCACTTTCGGGAAAAGAAATACTTCGCGTGTCACTTTGAATTTTTCAAGGACATAAATGGGATTTTTTTAAATTTATGGGCTGATTTGTGTATTTTTTGCTCAAATACTATAGTATTTCTAAGTTTGAGCACTGAAGAAGCTCTGTGCAGGGAAAACTCGTTTTTTGCTACCTTTAGTCAGGTTATGAAAACGGTAAATTGGTAAGGGCTCTCGCTCTCTGGAAAATTTTCAGCATTGAAGTTTGAAAAGTGCAATTGTAGACTCACATAGAGCGAAACCTTAATGTTATCAAGTTCTTCTCTTCTAAAGCGTGTTCGGAATTGTCCTAAGAATGTGACTTTAGGTTTTATTTGAAAACGATAGGAGAACGGTACCTTTCAGGGTTTCCATTGAAACTTTTCGCGACATTGTGTGAAGTCATTTTTGAGTAGTCATTGAGAACGAAAGGTTCAGGTCTAGGTTACATCTGCACACTTTACACAAGGGGGAGAATGTAGAAATGTCTCTCGGAGAGTTTTCAAAACTGAAATTGTAAACACGTATAGTCGAACCGCAAAGAGATGGTGGATCGACTGGGAGCGGAAACGGACCACTTCATTTTGAAATAGGTTGGATCTGCTGGAACGCGTAAGCAGTGAAGTTGTGCTTTCTCGTTAATCCGACCTATTTTTAAATGAAGTGGTCCGTTTCCGTTTCCAATCGACCGGCCATCTCTTCGTGGTTTAACTTTAATTTCACGGCATCTTTTGTAGTAACGTTTGGGAAACTGTGAATTCGGCAGCCCTTTACAAGAAAGTTTTCTAAATTAAGGGCTGTAAATAAATTTCAGACTATCTTTAATAACTTTGGAAGGCCCGGGATTTGGAGGCTGTCATGGGAAACTTTTTTAAACTGAAGTTTTAAAAATGGAGTTTTAGACTATATTTTGAGATATTGGAGGAAGTAGTCTTCCATTAATAATTTCAAAATTGAAAACTAAAAGATGCATTCTTAGATTGTTTAGGAGAGTTCGGGGGTCCCGCCAGAAAAGTTTCCATCTTTAGGCTCTTACCATGCAATTCGTGAAATAGTACGAGATGTTAAGAAAAAGGTTGGAAGATTCGAAGGCTCCTTCGTTTAAAAACACATACACAAAGTTGGCGACGTCAGGCAAGGAAAAGGGGAATCCGCACTGCAATCTTTTTGAAATAGAAGTTTCAAAAATGTCATTTTAGGATACATTTGGCTAATTTAGTAATTTAGTTAATAAGAGAAGATGTACAAAAGCGGCTTTTCTCTGAAAATGTTTAGAATTTATGCACTAAAATGCATTTCTAAACATAGGAACCTTAGGAAAGGAAGTGGGGATCGGAACACTTCTCAGAAATTTTCTGCAATGAGAGGGTGAAAAACGTAATTTTAAGAATTTTTTGGACTCCTAGGAAGTTCATGACACATTTTTAGAACCGCATTTGGGCTTTCGATACACTTAAGTTTTGCTGCCCGAAGTTAAGTCTCCCTTGCTCTCTCCTAGATCCGACAGTAGCTAACAGTTAAGTTAATTTAGAAAGTTTGAGCCCAAAGACTTTCCTGGCAGTGATAATTCAAATTTCTGGTCATTTGCTGAACCATCTTTGGTAGAGCGTGATTAAGTTGTGCCATACGTTAAAAAAACCATCCGAGTCTGAGTCGGAATCCTCAGAATCACTTAGGGTTTTGGGAACGTCCCCCCCCCCCCCCAGCTCCCGCTCTTTGGATTCTTGCCCAAATCATTTATGGAACACACGATTACATCTCCAGATTAAGTTTTTGACCATATTACAACGTATTATATTTATAATTAAATACAAATGAATTAGCAGTAAGATTTTAAAGGGATTTTTTCAACTATGAGAATAAAGTTTAAAAAGTTCCACAAAATTGCTGAAAACCACATTATTTTCTCAATTTTGAAAAAAGTTCAATAAGTCTTCGCGTGCCACTCTAAATACTCCGCCGTGCCACACTGTGGCACGCGGGTTGGCCACCACTGCTGTAGAGACTACCAGAGAGTAGGACAGGGTTACTATAAGTTGCAGTTATCGCCAAAATGTTGCAACGTTTAAATTATCTATGATATTGAAACACTATTTTCAAATCAATGTTACTAATTCTTTGTCATTGTTTTTAACGATGATAATACGAGTAAACTGCAGCATAGGTTCTTGCAGAAATTTTTTTAAACTACGTTTAATGCTGCTTATACGCCGATGCGGCGTATCTGATGAAACACATTTTTTTTCTGCGGAATTTTTCAAAGTGCGGCGTATACGATGGTGCGGCTTATCTACCCGAAAATACGGATGGAGAACAAATAAAAAAATACAATAATTGGTGGTAAATATTAAAATTAATTACCAAAATTCTGAAATATTGGGACTGATTTACAATTTTCTCTGAAATGACCAATATATTATTATTATTAAAAAGTATTCTAAACATGTTCACTTAAAAAAATAAATTTATAAGCTTATATCTAAATAATTAATTTAAAGTTTTACTTAAATTCCAAAAAACAAAATACACTTTCTAAAGATGCAAATTAACATCTTAAATACCGTCGAGTCTCAAATAGCTTATGGTCCCAAGGGACCGGCTAAAAGCTTAGAGTTATTGATAGTTCGGAGTTACAAGCAGTTCCTACCGTCCTTTCAAGAATTTGGGACCAAATAAAAACTTTGAAATAAAGGTATTTGAGCTTATAAAGCTTCGAGTTATCGAGACTCGATTGAATGTTATTGAGGGTCATGCTCAACATGTTCTCGAGGACTTACGAAGATACGTGACAGAAGTGAACAGATTCTAATAGCAGAGAAATGTCTTTTCTGAAAGGAAGGAATTACAAAAAGAAAGAACGAAACAAAGTTCAAGATTCAAAATTTCTTTACACACATTCAAACTCTCTTTCAAAAAAAAAGCACGGCTAAGTTGCAACGATTCATGGGGAAATTTGTTTACATTATCTTTCACCAATGTTAGATAGGTTATTTATTGCATGTTACTTTCAATTATAATAAAGCAATAATAGTGGCAAAGTAAAAAAAATCTAATTACAACATCATTGGGTGTTAATAGATCACAATTTTTGTTAGAAGTACAAAAACTAAAAAAAAAAAAAGAATTCAATAAATAAAATAATTTGAGAATTTATATTAAAAGCTATTGCGATTAATTTTTATGAACTAACGATATGATCGTAAGTTTTTTTTCAACCTTTTGTCGCACATTATCCTTGAAGGTTTGTTGCTTTTTCTTTCGAAATATTTTAACTAAAATATTTTTGAAAAGCTGAAGACAATCATACTTTATCTAAAAATTGTGAAAAATCACATGTGCAGAATGCTTCCATGTCCAGTACAAAGTCGGAGGAATAACATATAATTTTTGTTTTAGAAGCAAAAATTGGTAAACAGGAAAGATAAAAAGTAATTTGATCATCAAAAAGGTTTATCAAACAATGAAATTTTTAACTGGGATTTTTGTAAAAAAGAAAATATTCAATTAGGTCCTCACATCATACCGGATAACCCTCACATCAATTCCGGATATCTTCCACATCAGCACCGGATACTTTGCCGGATATCCTGCAAAAAAACTTCCGGATATCCGTATCCGGGGCGGTCAGCCGGATCGGATATCCGAAAGTACCGGATACTTTAAATATCAGCCGGTTACCGGATATTTATCGGATATCCGGTCCATCCCTAGTTCCAATTTAAAACTGTAAAATGCACAGTAACTGTTAAACTAAGTTAACTGTAAAACTGTTAAAACTAAAAACTAAGAATTTTACTGTTTCTTACTTTCAATTTAGCAATTTTACAGTTGATTGCAGTAACATTTAACTGTATTATACTGTAAAAGCAACAGAATAATACTGGCATCTGATGTTTTAGCCAGTTTACAGTTTGAGCTAGTTTAAAACTGTAAAGTGCACGGTAATAAACTGTAAGATTAGCAATTTCACAGTTTATTACAGTAAAAATAACAATTTTAGTTTTCAGGACTAAAAGTAGCCATTTTACAGTTATTACGGTAAAATTAGTAGTTTTTACAGATTATTTCTATAAAATTAACTATATTATACTGTAAAAACAACCTTCATTTCTTTCAGCGTACGGTCCCTTGCACTAAGGCTCCTAAATAAAAGGGGACTGGGTTTGTGTATTTACGAATCACTTACAGTTATACTAAAGGGTCATTCCACAGAAATGTCAACCTCAGCCGATGAAAAAAAAAAAATACCAAAGTGAAAAAAGTATCAAAAAATAAATTAATTAATTAAAATCATACAACATAAGAAGTTAAAGAAAATTGAAAAAGTATTGTAATTATCACTGAGATTAGCCAGAATAAATAGTTTGTAGTGTGTTTACTGCTTGTTATTCGATGGTTACGTTAGTCACAGTCAATCTTGAGTAAAAGTGACACTCAAGACTAAAAAAAAATAAGATTTAATAAATGTGTTTTATGTTTTTAAAAGCCAACTTTACACGTTTTTCAAATATATCATTCAATTTTTAACACTTGCTTAACTTTGAGAAATGTTTGCCTCACAACATGAGCATTCATTTTCAGGGTTGCAAAAATGTTACCTTAGTCACGATGCTATTTTGGTTGAAAAAATATCTACTGTCAGTAGTTTTGTTTTGAATTCTTAGCAGAAATGATACATAGATACCATGTGCATTGTAAATCCACCAGCATAACTAAAAACTACTTTTTATCCTTTAAGTTACAAGTAAAAACAGTTACAAAATCAGCTCTGAATGTTACGTTAGTCACTACGGAATGACCCTAAAGCTATAAATATGCCTTACCTGCACGGTAGAGGGCATTTGCAATGAAACTTTTTGTTCCAACGATCATTTAGAACAGAAGAGACGCAGTTCTCTATAATAAAAAAAAGAAAGTAAAAAAAATAATTAATTGAATAAAAACACAGGATTTTTTAGTTGATAGTCAAAAAAATTGTACTTCATACATAAAAATGTGTATATGCTACACACTAGGGTGGGACGAAAAATAAAATTTTCTTCAGATCAACTTCTAATAGTTGCCAAAAGTTGTCTTTGGTGATAGTTAGCTTTTGTGCACATTTTGAGAAAAATCGGTGAATGTCTTCAGGGGGCGCTGCGATCGCAAAGTTTTACCGTAGCTTTTATAGGGATTTTATGGTTTAAATATGAAAAACAATGCCGTTAGCTGATCTCAATTCTTTTTTTTTTACTCATAACATACACTGCCCGACATTGAAAATGCAACACCAAGAAGGAGTGGTCAGAAATTCATGCAAATTTTACCGTAGAGGCACGTCACTGAGTTATGCAAATGATATGAAATGCGCAGCTCTCCAACGCACGTGAAGTAAGATATAAGAGAATGAAGTTGAAAAGTGGGCTATGTTCATGTTGGTTTTTCTGCCAGACTAATTATCGGAGAAATTTGGTTTTTGTCTCGAAGGATACGTGTGATAGGAGGAAATGCCACGCCGTCCTCAACGAAGACACTTCCAGTATATAGACGACTTTACAAGGGGTATGGTCATCGGACTGAGAAGGGAGGTTGGTCCATACGTCAAATTGCAGCTGATACCCACATGGATGCAAGCACTGTGCATCGGCTGTGTCGGAGATGGTTGGAAAGAGGAAATGTAGCCACATTGAGGGGTGCAGGTGCAACCAGAGTGACGTCGGATTCACCGACAAGCTGTGGCGGACCCGCAAGTCACTTGTACGTCGATTCTGCAGCACGTGCAAGGTACCCTGGATGTTCCTGTGTCGACCAGAACCATTTCCCATCGACTGGTTGCACGTGGCCTGCAATCACGGCGCCCGCTAAGAAGACTGCCATTGACCTCACAGCACAGACTCCAACGTTTGGAATGGTGCCGGACCAGAGCGACGTGGATGGCAGAATGGCAAACCGTAGTGTTCTCAGATGAATCCCGCTTCTGTTTGTCCAGCGATAGTCATCGCATACGTGTGTGGCGTCGACGTGGAGAAAGATCGAATCTGGCAGTAACTGTGGAACGCCCCACAGCGCGACAACGTGGCATAATGGTTTGGGGCGCATTGCATACAATTCCGTATCACCTCTAGTTCGTATTCGAGGCACTATGACGGCCCAACGATATGTAGATAATGTACTGCGGCCGGTGGCAATCCCCTACCTTCAGGGTCTGCCAAATGCAATTTTTCAACATAATAACGGCCGGCCTCACAGTGCTCGAATCAGCCAACATGCTCTACGAGGTGTACAGATGCTTTCCTGGCCACCATACTCTCCTGACTTGTCACCAATCGAACATGTGTGGGACGTAATTGGACGCCGTTTGCGGAACCTGCCACTGCCTTGTTCAGAGGACGAACTGTGGCAAATGGTTCAAAGGGAATGGAGTGCCATCCCTCAGGACACCATCCGCAGGCTTATTGACTCCATGCCTAGACGTGTTTCTTCGTGCATCGCTGTCCGCGGTGGTCCTACTTCTTACTGAGCCGACGCCGTCCTCGCTCTAAATTTTGCTTATTTATTTTGAAATAAATATCACTTATTGTTCCATGCTGTCTCTGTCTTCTTACCAAATTTCATCAATTTCTGACCACTCCTTCTTGGTGTTGCGTTTTCAATGTCGAGCAGTGTATATTCATGCATTCAAAGCATATGAAATAACTCGTAAAAGTTATATATTCATGTTTCAAGCATCTTAAAAGGAAACAAACAGTGAAAAATAGTGATTTCTAGGACAATATTAAGTAAAAACTGAAATTTTTTTACAAAATGTGACATAAAAATTATGAAACTGCAAACATATGACAACATTAAACAGCATTACTTAAAAATAAATGAAATGTGCAATACACCGCCACCTCGACCATTTCGATCCATGGTTTTCAAAACGGTTTCGACCATATGTTTTTAAAAATATGTACAAAACGTACATGATACGAAAATTTTATGTGTCACAATTTGAGCGTTCACAAAAATCTTTCTTATTTTCAAAGAAAGTCAGTTCCTTTCGAGCCTTTAAATGTGCACGAATGAAACCATCCCTCGTTTCTATTCCACTTATGGTCAGTAATGCATCCGTCATCAACTTCACGCTGTGTTCCACGGGTTGAATATGACAAATAAATGTCCACATGTTTCAAAGAAAATGGGAAACATCTCCGGTTTTCACAATGTAGCTTGTCTTCAGATGGCATTATTATTATAGGAGATTCTTTTATAAGCAGGTTTTCACACTGCCAATTTATTAAGTCTGCATAGTCGGAAGAAAAGTTAGTCTCAAAAATGATAAAAGTGTGGATGTCATTACTATATACACAGAATTGGTGTTTCTTACTCTTAAAATTTGACGAATAACTAACTGCCGTACATGCCTTCGATCATCATTTAACATTACCAGCAAAATATTATTTATACAAAAAAAAAAGCTATTCTCTGAATAACTGGCTCAATGACATGTAACAGGTCGTCTGGTAAATTATGCCGACTGGTAGAATAACTTGCCACAAGTTTCGTGCACCATCCTTGCACGATGAGTTGCACTTAACCCATTAATGCCTGACTTTTTTTTTTCAGAGATATTTTGTATACTGGTTAGAAACTGTTTAATGGACAGGAAAAATAATTAAAAAAATATCATGCAAAAAAGAATTTTTTTATTAAGGAAAGAAAAATCGTCCCTTAAAAGTTACGATAGACCCCAGAAGGTACATACTTTTTTTACTAAATTTTTTTTCTGCTTACGATATAATATTTAAAAAGACAATTTTATAAGAAGAAATAAAATCAGCAATGAACACAAACTGGGAAGCTGGGAATAACCTTGAAAACTTAGCTTTTTTCCTAGCTAGGTTTCCTAGCTTAGCTAGGTTGTGAACGATGTGATTTTTGATAAATATCATATTAAAACTGCTACAGAACACACTTTACAATGCTTATGTGCTTCAATCTGTTAATAACGAATTGAAACAATGCCAAGGCTCTAATTGAACACTATTATTTGACTGAAATGTTCATTTTGGGGAAATTCAGACCCTTTTTTGGACCGTCCCTAAAAAGGGACGCTAGGCATTAATGGGTTAATGAGAAACCAGCAAGGTGTACATTTAACAATGACAGAAACTAGCATTTTCAAGTTTGCTGTCGGATATTCTGTGCCGATGTTCAAGCGCCAATTTGATTGACTGTCATGAGCCATCTAGAATGACTCCAGGAACTAGGTATTGTTTCAGAAAGATGTATGGAACGGTCGGTACTACTAACGGATTCAAATATTTCCAGTAAATATTTCTGATCTGTTCTTAATTCATCTCGGTCGATAGTTGGCATGTTTTGCATATTGCACTCAACTGCCTCATATTTCACTTTAGTTAGGGATTAGCAGCCTGTCAACATTTTGCCAATAGAACCGTTGAACCCACGGGGACTAGTTGCTCATCCATCTGAGTATTCTACTAAGTGGAGAAGAAACAATTCACTGCCATGAAGCT
>JAXGGA010019904.1:0-19191 GCA_038373865.1 Uloborus plumipes
AATAAAATTGCCGTTTTTTAAAAATTTTTCATATCTTCGGAAGTATAAGTAGTAAGTTCATAAAAATTTGTGCAGTAATTATACATAGTATGCTAATTAATTACTGAAATTCATAGCTTATTCCGAGCTATTTTCGAAGAGTTATGGTCAAAAAGCGGTTTTTCTTCTGACCCCCTTTTTGTCGTCCCCCAAATGCATGAGTGATTTAATTTCAATGTGGAAATGTCCGGTGAAGTCTATATTTTGTATTACTAAAGTTAAAGAACAATTGATCGCTTAGTTTGCGATGAACGGTAGATTTTTCTTATGAATCTCAAGTGTTTCCATTATTTTGATAACTACCTGTAGATCTTAGAAGGACAGAAAGTTGCAGATTTAAAAAGACTTTTGCTCCAGGAGACTTTTTTTTACCTAAAATACATGGGGGAAAGTCATACAGACTTTATGTAGCAGAAGTTCAGCACACAGACAGTGATGAATAAGTGGGAAAATCTTACAGGACAATCCCCAAAACCCAGAGATTTTAAGAAACTAAAGAAAAGGCAGCGTTCATCCCAGAAGATGTTATGAAAAAACTTAAGTCAAGCCACAACTGCTAGTTTTAAGGCCAAGTACATATTTGTGGACGATATGAGTGACTTCAATTTATGTTACAGCTTTGTATTTTAATTCAAAAGCATTTCTTAAAATTAATTTTAATTTTTCATAAGTTCAAAATTATTTTTAATTCTGACAAATTATAAACGTTTACTGGTATAGAAAATAAACTTTTATTTGACAGTAACTATCTGTTCTTATTCTCCCCCATCAATATTACTCATGTTTGTGAGACCTATTACAGGTTAAATTGAAAAAAATAAAAATTTTAACATGTGTTCCGATTGACCCCTATCAGCGGGGTGATTCGGAACACCCCTAAATTCCTATATATATATAAATAATAACTGTTCGAAATGTTTTGTCTTTGCTTGGAATATCAAAAGCAAAGCAAGACCGAAGTTTTTACCCAAAAAATCAAATTAAAAAAAAATCTTTTAACTACTTTTTTTTACAATTAAAGCTGAAAAGTGTTCCGATTCACCCCATTTTACGGTACATTTTTATCTGAAAGGTTACTAAAAATATTCATTTATGAATTTCACCTTTACAGCTATTTTTAAGGAACACTCCAGGTGTCTCGATTTATCCCAATAATACCGTGGTCATAGGTAGATAGAAGCAACTAAGCTCTTCATTTTAACCCTTTTTTGAGGGGGGGGGGGTAAACTGTTATGTAAGTTACACTTTTGCAAGTATTTCACTTAAATTCAGCTTTCAATTTATTTCTTAAACGACTTTTCTTTTTAAGTGATCAGAGATTACATTGACAGGATTCAGCGGGTAACGTGCGACCTAATAGCCACGATTTTATATATTTTTGGTGTAGAACTTGCCAAAACTGATTCTATATAAGGCAGATTGAGGGAAAACGCTGTATAGGAGAATATACCGTATCTTGCGTTTCACCCACAAGCATCAACAAAAACGCTAGCTAGTCAGTAATGAAGGAGTATGCACATTGAGAGTATGGATTTATTGATTTTGATTTTTACCGCAGGTTCAAGAGGTGTTTTTATAGTGTTTTGTCCTTTTTAACGCTCTGATGAGAACCCGAAATAGTTTGGCTGAGAAGTCGTATTCTCGTTTGGGGAAGATGTCGTAGCTTTTCGACACACCCTAGAAAAAAAGTGATCTTACTGGAAAAATAGACCTAGACTATACCAAGCTGTAAGAAGAAATGTGATTCGATGAAATGCATTGCATGCAGCAGTTGGCGCAAAAACATCGTATACGCTGTCTTCCCCTTAAAGCAATTTGCCTTACGGGCTCTTCCCCAGTGGTATGGGGAAGATGCCGAAATTGAAGGGTTTTGTAATCATTAATTTTCGGTGGTAAAAAATTGTTTTTCAAAGCAAAACCACTCACAAAAATCAACATTTCGTGGATAAATTGGATTTTTAAAAACAAAACCGATGCTCTATTTCATATAAATTCAAATAAAGTCAAAAACTGCAGCGTCTTCCCTCAATCTACCTCAGTGTGACTATCTATCTTCCTATATCAAATTCATGTAGAAATAAATGGGGTGTTTACATTCACCCCATAGTCTTTGAAGTAAAAGAAAACACGCTGGGTAAAAAGAAACATAATTTCATTCGCTAACAAACTACCATAAAGTTAAATTTTTCTTATCCAGTTACTCTCAGTCTTGGACAAAAGGCACAGAATTTTGTGTTTCAATTGACTCGAAAGAAAGGGACGGATCGAAAGTTGAAAAATTGAACTTTTTTTTCTTTACCCTGACTCGCCCCAGCTTAATATAAAGTAATGTAACGAGTCCGCCGCACCTTCAAGCTTTTTAAATAACGATTCCAACCTTGATTAAAAAAAAAAAAAAAAAAAACATGAATTTATTTACAAATATTTACTGCAGAGCAGGTAACAATTGCTAACCATCTAGCTATTAAGAAAATTTCATAAAAACACTGTACACTTTCAGTGCATCACGCATTAAAGTTAAGTACGCAAAAACAGTTCATCAAAATTACAGCGCAAAGGCTTTCAGCAGCAACACAACGGCTATCAGACGAGACTAAGGCAGGAATTCAAGTGAAACAAGGACGATCGCAACTCACCAATGCAATCGCAAATTCCAAAGTTTGGATACGTTGCAATCGCTACGAGATGCGATTCTAATGTAATTCGACTTCCAGTAGCGACTTCCAGTAGCCAATTTGCGATCGCCTCGAAGCGATTGCAATGGTGTTTCACTTGAATTCCTGCCTAAGCTAAAAAGAGTCTGTGGCACGCTATTTTATATTCGCCAAGGGCATTTGCACATATTTCCAGCGATTTCTCGATCAAGAATTTTTTCTGGGAATCCATCTGCAAAATGCAAATGTTACAAGCGGGTACTCCATTCAATATGGAAGACAATTTACAGGACACGTTGCCAAAACTCGCCAAGCTTAGCTACACCAAGAGATTTTTCGCCAAAAATTCAAAAATGATACATAATAGAAAAATTAACATACAGGTAAAGCCATTTTTGACTACAAACTAATGGAATCAACACCAAATTTAAGAATTTAAGAATAAAAAAAAAACATGAAAATAACCACTATTTACAAAATTTGGAACAGTCGTATAAATTTTCTGTTTTAAAATAATAACTTTTTGATTTTTTCTATTCAAAAGCCATCAGCTTCAACATACATGAGGACTGCTTACAAAGGGCTTTGCCTCCTGATAAGCACAGGACAGTTTTACGGCTCAGAGAGGTTGAAATAACAACCATGGGCAAACGCGGGACTCGAACCCGCGACCACTTGCTTACGAGGAGAATATTCTACCTCTTAGGCCACCCTGGCCCCAACTCTTTGATTTGTCTGTTTTGCGGGTTTAACTTTTATGTCACATCCGTAAAAGTGTATTTTTCAGCATTCTGGATAAAAAACTTAATTAACATGAAAAGTGTAAGAAAGTAATTGTCTACTTTGTGTAATATTGATAAGAAACACCCTATCACAAGCAATCACTAAATATATGTAAATATTAATGAAATCTAAATAAAAACTCTATTTAAAACTCAAAATATGTAGTCATAGCTAAAAACAGTGCTTGGTAATCAGTATAACTGGAATCCTACGAGGCCAACAAAATTCTAACGAGGCCAGCAAAAAATTTGAAAAAAATCAATAAGATATGTGTAAGAAACAAGGTTGCTACAATGTGGGTACAAAGTTTACATCTTTCATATTATGTGCTGAGCGTTCACACATTAAAGAAAAGGCTTCATTTTAGCCTTGAAATAGTTTCTGAAATCTAATATGCTTTGCCTAATTTAGCCATTTCTTACAGATAATTCTACATGAAAAAAAATCAGAAAAAACGAGAAAAGTTCTCAATGATAATTTTTAAATTAATCACTCTTTTAACGCTTTTAAAATTATCTAATTAATGATAATACGATAAGAAATTGAAAATGATCAATTATATTAATGTGTATATAAGTTAAGGTTAAACCAATCTTTCTTACTAATTAATTGGATTGGGATCAGTCGGGTTCTGCTTTGATGATGAACTAAAACTGTAGATATAATACTTAGTCGTGTCAAGCTTTGGGTCAATGTAATTGAATTTTAAATTAAGTTATAGAAAGGTTAACTCAAGTTGCAACTGCTTATGTAGGTTGACTAACTGAAGTTAAGCCAGGGTAAATAATCAATTAATGTTGAAGTCTCATCAAGTTTAGAGATTGAAGAGTTGAAGTTGGGGCAAGGTATCGACCAATTAATGCTGGGTTCTTTGAACACATTTGTTACACTGCAAAAAATGAACTGTTGTTTTTACAGTATCATACTGGCAGCCGAGGTTCCAATTTGAAACTGTAAACTGCACAATAATAAACTGTAAAACTAGCAATTTTACAGTTTCTTACTGCAAAGTTAGGAATTTTACGGTTTATTGCCGTAACATTTAGCTGTACTATACTGTAAAAATAACAGTATAATCCTGGCAGCAAAGGTTAAAGTTTAAAACTGTAAAATGCACGGTAATGAACTGTAAAATTAGGAATTTTACAGTTTATTGCTGTAAAATTAGCAATTTCACAGTTTAGTACAGTAAAATTAGAAGGTTTACAGGTTATTACTGTAAAATTAGCAATTTTTACAGTTTAAAACAATAAAATAAGCTGAATTATACTGTAAAAACAACATTCATTTTTACAGTGTACGAGCTTTAATGGAGATTTGAAAATTTTATCATTATTATTATTTTCAAATATTTTTCTCTAAGTAAATTTCTCTTTTATGTGTTCTTATTGCGCCTTTTTACTCAACTTCGCTCTACACTTCTTTATTTCTTAAACATTCTCCCATAAGCACCACTGTGGTTCTTAGAGATATTTTAGTTTTTTTACTTATTTCTATTCAGCAAAAGAAATAGGGTGAGTTCTGGTAAGTGCGTCCACGGGGTAAGTGCGTCCACTGGGAATTAAATGAATACTGTCCTAAAATGGCTTCTGCAACACATCGACTATGTTATATAACTGTCTAATGATAATTTCAATAGGTAGAATTCAGGTCAGGATTCAATAGACGAAACACAATCAGAGACAACTTAAGAGCCGTTTTTTTTTTAAGAATCAAGCAGTCAAAAAACTTGACATTTTTGATTTTGCTGAAAATTTCAGAATATGGTCTTTATTTAAAATTATTAAACACGTGTTTTTTTATTTTATCAAAAAAAATTTTTTTCTTTCCGTTTTGGGAGGTCAAAGTTGGACTTTGCTCTTTTTTTCAATAAAAACATGCCAACTTAGATGAGCCAATACTTTTTGCTTTAGGAGTGAACCGTGGAACTGACAATTATTTTGTGTTCTACTATATCCCCACTAACTGTAAGTACATAAATATTTGCGGACGACTCTTGGCACAAAGGTCAGAGGTCACTCAAAGTTGTACGAAAAATAGTATTTTAATGCAACTTTGACCGACCAAATCTTCTTGTGGAAACGGTTCACCACGGTAGTGTATATATCAGTAAATACCCATCAAAGAGTAGTATCCAAAAACATAAAGATATGTGTGGTTGATATTTTGCTCATCGAAATATTTGACTCTGAAGTTGCAGAAATTGCAAAATCACGTGACTTTGAGGGTGACTTTGAGATCTCCTTGCACCATGAGTGACCAGATACAAAACTGGTTGGAGTAGAAGCCTTTCTTGTCCCAGAAATACAATCCGTTAACAAACCTATGGCTACTCTATCAGTTTTTGCATAATTCGGCTCTAAACTTTGAAAAATGAGTGTTTTTCGGTGTTAAGAAAAAAGGCCTATTACCTGTTTTAAAATAGGTATTGCTATTATTTGTAGCATTATTATATCCCAACTTCCTAACTAGCTGAAATGGCATGTAAAGATGGTTGGTTATACAGTTGAAACCAAATTGAAAATGAATTGTCGAAAATACTCAGTATACGTCAAAAACCATATTTTTTTATTTGTCCAGGCGACTTTTTTTTTTTTTGTTACAGCTGTTTGTTCCGTTCGGTTCCAACATGGTAAGCAATTTATGTACTTCTTGTCGTTCTAGTTGCTGTAAAACAGGAAAGCAATGTATCTTAAGTCTGATATAAAGCAAAAATCCTGTCATATCAAGTTTATAATGCTAAAAGAATATTTTGAAATGGACAATAAACATAATCCAAAAAAAAAACTTCTGTTCAGCTGTGCCCTCTTGGTCGATGTTGTGAATGTCATCAAAAATTCAACTTTTTCACAAATCAGAAGCCTCTTTAGCAGAATGTCACTTCTTAAAAATCTTGGTACATTAAAGCCCCTCGGTGCAGGTCTGGAAATTTTTGATGACATTCATGACATCGAGCAAGAGGGCGCAGCTGAACAAGTAAGTTTTTTTTTTTTTTAGATTAGGTCTATTATCCATTTCAAAATATTCTTTTACATTAAAAACTTGATATGACAAGAGAAATTACTTTATATCAGACTTAAGATACATTACTTTCCAGTTTTACAGCAACTAGAACGACAAGAAGTACATAAGTTGCTTACCATGTTGGAACTGAACGGAATAAAGAGCTGTAACAAAAAAAAAAAAAAAAAAAAACGTCGTCTGGACAAATAAAAAAATATGGTTTTTGACGTATACTGAGTATTTTCGACAATTAATTTTCAATTTGGTTTCAACTGTATAACCATCTTTAGATGCCATTTCAGCTAGTTAAGCAGTTGGGATATAATAATGCAACAAATAATAGCAATACCTTTTTTAAAACAGGTAATTGGCCTTTTTTCTTAACGCCGAAAAACACTCATTTTTCAAAGTTTAGAGCCGAATTATGCAAAAACTGAAAGAGTAGCCATAGGTTTGTTAACGGATTGTGTTTCTGGGACAAGAAAGGCTTCTACTCCAACCAGTTTTGTATCTGGTCACTCATGCTGCAAGGAGATAATGACCCTCAAAGTCACGTGATTTTGCAATTTCTGCAACTTCAGAGTCAAATATTTCGATGAGCAAAATATCAACCACACATATCTTTATGTTTTTGGATATTACTCTTTGGTGTGTATTTACTGATATATACACTACCGTGGTGCACCGTTTCCACAAGAAGATTTGGTCGGTCAAAGTTGCATTAAAAAACTATTTTTCGTACAACTTTGAGTGACCTCTGACCTTTGTGCCAAGAATCGTCCACAAATATTTATGTACTTACAGTTAGTGGGGATATAGTAGAACACAAAATAATTGTCAGTTCCACAGTTCGCTCCTAAAGCAAAAAGTATTGGCTCATCTAAGTTGGCATGTTTTTATTGAAAAAAAGAGCAAAGTCCAACTTTGACCTCCCAAAACGGAAAGAAAAAAAATTTTTTTGATAAAATAAAAAGCACGTGTTTGATAATTTTAAATAAAGACCATATTCTGAAATTTTCAGCAAAATCAAAAATGTTAAGATTTTTGACTGCCTGATTCTTAAAAAAAAAACGACTCTTAAAAGTCTTCAAAAAAAACTTTGAAGTAAAGATTGAGAAGGTTTTGTTTTAGTTTCTCTTGTAGTTATACCAAGCAATTGAAGTCAAGAAATGCAAGTTGTTTCTTTTGAGTAATAGCTACTAATAATATACATGGGGTATTTTGATCAAATACTCTAACTAAAATTTGTTTATATGACGGTACGCACTTTCCCTTTCTTTAAAGTAAGGTGGGGGTAAGTGCGTACCATTATGATGGGGCAAGTGCGTACCACTATCATGAGGGATATGCGTACTCTTATGCGGAGCAAATGTGTACCATTATGATGAGGCGAGTGTGTACCATTACGTGGAAAATCCGACTCTCGTAATTCATCTTTAATTTTGCTTATTTCTCTTTTACAAGCCAATTATAAATCCGACGTAATTTCCATCAAGTATTTATATTTACATTGAATGCGGCATAAGATTTCAATTTTATTCAGTACCTCTGAAATATATTGGCTTTTAGATATCAGACAGTAAATTTTTCGTTGAAAATAGCGATCATAAGCTATTCGTAATTTAAACCAGAATGACAAATGAAGCAATGAAATTAAGTGAAGCACTAAATAAGGAACCAACTGATTCAAAAAACGAACGTGGAGCAATGAATAAATTATATTTAAAAAAATTAATCACCTTGTGAAAAATTATTTCAATGTACCAGAAAAAAAAGTACAAGTATAATATCATGATCAATTATTTTCTTTTTTGCTCTTTATTTTGTGTTTTTTCTTACTGCTGCTGATTCTAATAAGAAAAATATTTTAAAACCGTATTTATTTTTAAAAAAAAGAAAAAAAGCGAATTGTTCGCTCAGGTCACCTAACGCTCTACTATACAAATAGAATTAAAGAAAATCACAGGGGTACGCACTTACATCAACGTTATTGGACGCACATGTCTCATCTTACGTTTAAGAAGGGGTAAGTGCGAACCCTGGCTTAAACACAGACTGGTTAATGTATTAAGCCAAAATAACTATGTAGACTATAAGTGATTATTACTAAATAAAAACAACTTACATTTGCTCACTTGGTCTTATTAAAAGGACAGAGGAAGAATCACAGACACAATTCTCTCAATCGTCAAATCACAGATGCTCGCAAGACACGTGGGATATCACTGATTGCGTTTCAGCCATGCAAGCAAGTGCTGATCTCCCCAGGTAGCACAAACCATCGGGTTTACGTTGGGGAAAGGTTGAAAATGCATCGCAAAGGTTGGATTAATGTTCGGTTGGAAATCGGTTATTTTTATAACATTTATCCGATCATTCGAATGATCGGATTAGCGTTTAAAAGGAACCGATTTCCAACCGAACGTTAATCTAACCTGTTTCCAACTTTCAAACCTGTTTCACCTTCACGCCCAACTTGTTTCAAGCTCGTTGCTGATTTGTGAGTGCTCGGTGGGGGGGGGGGGGAGGCGGTGAGGGATGCGCAGTAGAGCCATTTATTTTCATTCCAATGACAGAATATCTCCGGTTCACACGTGCTTGGCGTAGCTCGACACAAGAATACTCAATCTTCGCTGTACATTTTTAATCTCCCTAAGTAAGTGACGAACTTTATGAATGCTTTGAATTTCATGTTTTTCCTTTATTTAGAATGTGTACTTTTGAGTGTTGTGTGATGGTTTTTAATTGGTTATCTTGTTCTTTAGTATATTATATGCTGTATGTACGGTGATGTAATTTGCACGATTTGGTCCCATTTATTTCTTTTTGACTATTTCAATATCCTTTATTTTTACTCTCCATTGCTCGGAATGTGATTAAAACAATTTTCATCCTCATTGTTCTGTCTTTGATTTAGCAAAAAGCAAAGGCGTTTGTTCCTCTTCTTTTAAAGTTAAAAATAGTTCTAATTATATAAGTTCCACACGTGTTGCATAGAAATAAAACAGTATCTTTTAATGATTGTTTTCTTGTTGAAAATAACATTGAAACTCCTTTCGCATAAAAAAAAAAAGTTGGAAAAAAAATGCTCAGTTGTGCATTTTTCACAATATTCAAAATTAACCAACTCCATTTTGCATCATTAACTTGCTTTGAAGATACAGCTCAATCCTCGTGTTTTTTTTTTAAGGCGAATATTATTTAATTTTACAAACTTTTATATTTTCTGTGTTTTTATATATGATATTTATATGTTAGCTGTTCTACTACTCTATTTCCAAGACTAAAAGAAGAAAAAAGACTAGTTGGGCTACTTTTAATGGCAGGATTTTATATTCTGTCTTAAGAATAATCTTGCTGGTAAATGATAGTTCCCGAAAAGAAAAACAGATGCGAGACGTAATTATTCAAAAGGGGAGAGAAAAAGGTAAAGTTTCTTTGTAAATCATTTTTTAAATTTTTTGTGTTCATATGTATTTGCATAACAAATGTACATTGTATCATTAAAAACATACAGTCGTCCTAAACCTTTGCACATCTTTGAAAAATAGTAGGTTTAGCGTTGAAATTTATAGTGAAATAATGCGAGAAAATGTTGGTTATCCGTTGTTATTTACATCGGAATAACGTTTGGAATTGATTGGTTCACTGTTGTTTTTACATTGGAACAACGTTGGAAAAGCGTTCACATAACGCTGGAAACCAACCGTTGTATAACCGTTTTCCGACGGTGCATATTAACGTATGTTCTAACGTTCGAGACCGATGTTGGTCTAACGTAATGTGAAAACGTTGGCCCAACGCTCGTGTGCTAGCTGGGTCTAGTATTAGGAATTATCCCAAGGCAACTACCTAACATATTTAATATGTGCCAGAAGTTTTTTCTTGCTCATATTCACATAATTTAAGGTGGACGCACTTACCCCGCCAGGTAGGGAAAGTGCGTACCTTTGAATAGGTGTCATAAACCAGGTCACAAAACCTATGCTTATGGTTTATTTGACATATTATATGCTTGAAAATCTTTGTAAAGGATCTGGAAAGAAAACTAAAAAAAAAATTGTGAGTGTTGTCGACGTTGAAATCTCTACCTTTTATAATGGGTTGAGTAAGGGATGGGAAAGCAAGATTGAGCATTTGACTACAATAGCAATAAAACAATACATTTTTTCATTTATTTAATCAGACTTGAATTTAAAATTGAGTATACCAATATAATTCGGTAATAATTAATGACTAATGTTTTGTGGTAAAAAGGAAATATGACCTATTCATTTGAGAACTCTGACTTATTTCATTTTGCCTTCCACCTGAGGGCGAACGCAAAGTTGGTTAGGCCTGAGGGAATGTTCGCGAGATAAATTTAAATTTTACTTTTTATGCAAAGGGTACAACTACATTGTATCACCAAAAGTATTGAAACATTTTCGAAAATTCGCATTTTTACGAATTTCTCGAGAAATAAGAGACCAAATGTCCTATAACTTTTATCACATAAAATATAAGTTTCAGGTGACATTTTCTAGTAAAATTTAAATCATTGATACATTTAGGAGACAATAAGAGGAAGGGGGACAAAAAGAGGTTTCTTGATCATTATTCATCATACATAACTTGGAATAATCTAAATTTCAAAAATTAACTTGTATACCGTGTACAATTATTTTACACATTTTCGTGAAAGTAGCATTTCTATTCACCAAGATATACACTTATTTTAAAACTGCCTATTTATTTGCCAGTTTTTGACTCAAAACACTCAGTTTTCCGTCAAAACTTACCAAAACTTTAGTAAAGATGACAGAATACAAGAGAAATATAATACTAAACTTTCAAATAAAATGTGGGAAATTCATTAAATTATGAACATTTAAAGCAATTAATTTTTCACTGCGCATGTAAAAACAGCAGAAATTTATAATAACATTTTTTTTTCAGTCATATAGATGCTAACAATCATTAAAAAATTCCGGTTGAATTTCTTAAAAATTTAGAACTATTTCAACGATCTAAGGAGCTGTATTTTAATGATTCTCCGAAGCGCTATGAATCATAAGGGATTGTTCCCAAATAAGCTGTTTTTATAACGAATCACTCCTTAGAAACGCTGAACGACTGAAAGCACATGTTGCCAATTGGTGAATAATCCTTTAAGAATAGCCGCTTATCCTAGAATAATTGAAAATCGACTCATTCAATCAAAAATCACACGGAGTAAGTCTGGAGACCTGGGAGGCCAAGCTTAGCAAAAGTGGTGACCCAGCACACGATCAACATCAAATGGGGTCCTCCGGAATCATTGGGTCTAGAGGGCCCAGTACCAAACGACTCGAGCTAAAGATCTTTCACACGTCTAGCAGTATGAGACGGAGCGACATCCTGCACAAAAATAATGCTCATATTTATTATTTATTTTTCGCGGTTACTGTCTGATTTTCTTAGGTAAAACCTTCCGCGTACATACGCATGCGTCAGGTCATCTCTGATCTTACCAAAATAGGGGTGATACGTAAGATAATAATAAGGGGAAGAATAATAAGAAGCATTTTGAGCCGTATCAAACAAAGTAGAACCATGCTAATTTCAAATACATAGTTTAGTTGAATGTGTCAAAAAGGCAGCAAATGCAAAGTTCCGTATCACAACTCATCACCCCTTTTTTACGTGGAATGGTTCCCGAGTGCTAGGCGCGGTTTTCAAGGACGCACAGTACAATAAAAAAAACCTTATTATTTCAAGCATGAGTATCAATTTTCACTTATCTGCTCATTATTTCCCTTTTTCTTCATTTTTCAAATGTATACTGATTTTTCTGATCACCTGGTACTTAATGAATCTTTACTCTTTAAGCTCTCAACGCCACAAAATGTAACCATTGTGGAATGGAACTCGCTACAACTTTAAATTTATATGAAAATAAATTGACAAATGTGACATGCTGATAAATAGCTCGCTTGATTTATACCCCCATTCATTCATTTAAGATTGTCTTTGCGCAATTGTCGAACTTATGCATAAAAAAAGGTTTTTGGAATGAGATACCTCTATGATTTTGTTGATGTTATATTCGAAGGTAACTTTCGTAATAAACTTTTAGTATGAATTTGTAATGTTCCCGTAAAACATAAATGAATGTATACGAGCAGTTTAAAGTTCAAAAGGGTAAGTAACGGCGATTAATACAGAATAAAGAATTAACTTTAAACACTCTAAGGGTCAATACGACCGATGAGAAGAGCTAACGGCGGTTAACAGCTGCTTAATGTTTTAATATGCAGCCAACTTTACTACTATCTTTTGACATTAAGAATTGGTGAGTTGAGTTTATCGATAAAATATTCATAGAGTAGTTAGGATTACAATCATAAAAACTACGGAAAGATATAGCACACTCTGCATTATATGTTTTTTTTTTTTTTCTTCAATATAAATTATATGTGATTGCGTGTGAAGTCTTTATATGATTTCATTGATACAATAAAAGCAATTGCAACAACGCTGAAAAGCACAAATGCGCAGGAATGCTGCAGACACGTGGTTCAGCGTTACAAGGAGCACCTTTTTCAATGCTTTTGTCGGATGTCTGTACATCCGTAAGCTCAAATTTTTGCATTGAAAAAGGAATTCATTGCAAAGCCGAAACACGTGTCTGCAGCATTTATGTGCTTTAAAGTTGTCGTAATTGCCTTCATTTTTATGCCCAAAGGTATTTATCTATTTAATTGATACAATGCTCTGATATTGAGCACTACGTAATTAAATTTCTGGATGAAATATTATTCACGCGTATAAGAAAAAAAGAAAGACATAATAAACTGGTTTTGAAACTTTTTTACACTACCTTTCAACAAGGTAGATCAAGCAGTGCTTGACACCTACACTGGTAGTTGATGTTGCACTAACAGTTAACATTCATAAAGGAAAAAAAAAACAAGAGAAATTTAAAAAATCTATAAAAATTACAAAATTGTGAAATGATGTTTCAATTTTCAGGGCTTACCTTTCAGCTTTACTTAACTGATCTTATGGTGCCTGTGTTTCTCCCGTTCATTTTTTCGGTATAGTTGCCAATTACTGGTAGTTATAGCTTAATATTTGGACAAATGTAAACAAATTTGCATTATCAAATAATCTTCGACGAGCGTACACGTTTATAGCTTTTATCACATTGTTTTCGGCGCTACGTCATTAGCAGGGTAAAAAAGTTTTTAAGATGGATAAAAAAAAAACGGATGACTGTTGCAGAAGTGCCCATTCCTGCAATGCTCCCCCCTCCCCCAATACTACGAAAACCCCCAAGAGCAAGAGCCAACACCTCGTAAAAGAGAAAACTTTCAAGTCGATATAACACCCAGACGTAATTAAAAATTCAAAAAATGCAAAAGCTAAAAAAGCTAGAGGTTTAAGCCACCCGGTTGATACCAGCCGGGTGGGCTTAAACCTCTAACTTTTCGGTAAACAGCGAAAGTGCTAGCTGATGGTAAACAGAAATAAAAGATGATATATAAAAAAAAAATCTCTGTGTGTGTGCTACGAAGGTAGCAAGAAGAACGCTTTTTCCAATTTATTCAAGACACACAACGTCCTATAAGAAACCTCAAAAATGAAATAATTTCAATATTATCTTCTGCCGAAATGAGAATCCAACGTTGCAGCTTAAAATTAGATTAGAAAACATATAATTACTTATTTTAAGGAATTTAAATCTTTTCGTACCTGTTATTTTAAATTAAAATCGACTCTTGCATACTGCAATTTTCAGTGAAAATTGAAAAGGGGAGAGTATAACGAAAAGTTATTGTACTATCGGTCGAAGATCATTTACCTGTTGCTAAAAGATGAGTTGCATTATGTTAATCCGGTCCAGGGGAATGTAGGTGTGAATAACACTGACGCATATTCTGTTTTCTTCCATTTGTAATAAGAATACATTTTTCCACTTGAGCTCTTAGGTTCTACGAAAACCATTTTCTTCAATTATTTTGGTTTTCGTATTATGTACTTCATGCACTCCTGTCCTTTAGAGAGATCAGAATGAGGATCAATTTTTCCCCTCCCGACTCTTTGAAAATCAATGTACAGTACACTGTTTAAACTACAGGTTGCACAAGGAACCTTTAAGGGTGAAACATTGTTGCAACAGCGGCACTCCCTGAAGGTTGCCACTTGACTGCCTATGGCATCCTTGAAGTGTCCTTTTGGCTTCTTTGGGTGCCATAGGGGGTTAAGTGGCACCCTTCAGGGAGTGTCGCTGGTGATACATCGTTTCACTCTTAAAGGTTTAAAGGTGCCTTGTGCAACCTGTAGTTTTAACAGTGTAGAGACTCGATAACTCGAAGCCTTACAAATTCAAATATTCCTTTGTCTCGAAGTTGTCATTGAGTTCTAAATTCTTCTTTATTAGGTGTTTTCCCTTCGGCTCCCTTACACAGGCCTTCCAGATTAAATGAGCCTCTTAAAAGGGTGAAATAGAGTCTCTGTTTCTGATTGCTTTAGCTTTTCGAGAATTGCAGGAAAATAAGCTGTTCGGTATTTGCTTGCAAAGCAGCCTAAGTTTCATCCATATTTACTTTAGGCGCGTCCCTGGTAAGTAAAAAAGGTGCCAAGTTATTGCTATAAACATATCTTATTTTTTTCTTTTGCCTAATTCCAGAAACATAATCAACTTTTAGCGGGAATCTGTCCTGCATTACAAAAAATGAGCTGCTGTTTTTTACAGTATAATACTGGCAGCCGAGGTTCGAATTTAAAACTGTAAAATGTACGGAGATAAACTGCAAAACTAGCAATTTTAGTTTCTTACTTGAAAGTTAGCAATTCGACAATTTATTGCCGTAAAATTTAGGTGCACTAAGTTGTAAACACAACATTATAACACTAGCAGCAGAGGTTCCAGTTTAAAACTGTAAAATGCATGGTAATAAACTGTAAAATCAGCAATTTTACAGTTTATTACTATAAAATTAGCAACTTTACAGTTTAGTATTATAAAATTAGCAATTTTTTAGTTTAGTACTGTAAAATTAGCAATTTTTAGAGTTTATTACGATAAAATTAGCTGTATTATACTGTAAAAACAACATTCATTTTTTACATTGTGTTTTCCTCAGATATGTTAGTGGTAAAAATTAAACACATAACTTGCCCATTATATTCTATAAATACTTCGATTTTTTTTTCTCTTTAACATTTTGACAGATGACTCATAAGACTTAAACATTGCTTCAATCTTTTCTAGTCTGGAGAAAACTAGAAAAGTTCAGATCCTAAAACAAATGACTCATGCCTTTTTAACCAATCTCGATACTAGTATAATACAAAAAGACATACACACCACACACATAATGTAAAAGTTAACTACAGTGAAACCTGTGTATAACGATACTGTACATAACGATGCTGTACATAACGATAAACCTGCCTATTACAATATTTTGGTTTGGTCCCAGCCAACTCTTCATCTACTCAATGCAAAACTGTCTATAATGATAATCTGTCTATAACGATATTTTTTCTCGGTCCCTTGAGTATCGTTATACACAGATTTCACTGTATCATTAAGTACATCAGTGAATAAATAAATTACTAAGGAATAACATACAATTTGCAATTCTGATAGCAAAAAAAAAAAAAAAAAAACCCTCAACGTGTATGATGGAAATTCATACTTCATCCTATTATCTTGGGAGGTCTTCCATCCATTAAAATAATTAAATGGTAAGTCTAGAGATAAGCGGCTTCATTATATTACAAAAAAAATGACTTAAAAATAATTAATTAAAATTCATATTGCTTTTTTATACTAATAATACAGAATGTAAGCTACATTCAACTTCCATAATTCATTTTCGACGCTTAGAAGTACATGCTGTAAAGTTCATTTCATTTGCGGAAACTATACTTCAACTTTATTTTCAGGTTATTAAAAATTAATTGTTCAAAAATGATTTTTTTTGGAGGGGAAATTTTAAACTGCGGTTGCCAGAGGTTGATGTTTCGAAAAAGAAAAAGCAGAATTATTTATTACTTTTTTAAACAATACTTCCCGAAAGTCAGGCTGCTTTTAGTTACTTAGACATAAAGAAAAGCTGAAAAGGTGAGGTCATTGACTTATTTTTTACTTTAACATATCTGCGGTTCTTTTACTAATTTACAAATGTTTACATTACTATTTTATGACCTGAGTTGTATTTTGCAGGTAAAACTTTGTTTTTAAACAAGAAAGATGTCACCCAGGCAGATAGATATACACGGCAATCCCATTGCTTAGGTCTGGTTAAATTTGCAGATAGAGTACTAAAATGTTGCGTAACTTAACTCAAGAAAAACGAGGAAGTAATTTTGAACTGTATAAAAAAATACGATTTTTTTAGTTCAATAAATTTTGCGGGTAAGAATCATTATACATTTACTAAGATGTAATAGACGAAAGAAATTAAAAAGTAAATGAATTTTAAAATATAAAATAGTTTGTAACAATTTATGAATTCTCTGTATCGTCATAATTTTAGTAATGTACTGTCAAAGCGAGTACCAGCAACAATTTATGACTGACAAAACCATGTAATCCAAAGTGTTTGTTTTTCCCTGTGAGTTTCAAAGTCGGACTCTTATTTTATGTGTTCTTTGCTTTCTCAGGTCTCATTCTCATATATCTAAAAAAAAAAAAATTGTGAAGGAATTTGGGCATGTAATCACTTAAGAAGTAGAGAGTACCTTCTCTCTTTCAAAATTAGTGAACAGCAGGAATGAACCCTCCCCCCCCCCCTTGACAATAACCAAATAAACATAAAATTCTTCAACATGTTTTTTCCTTTTCTAGTTCTTTAATGTCAAAATATATAATTATAAATGCATGTTTTTTTTTTTCTTTTTTGCAATGCTGACGATTTTTTTTCAAAACTGGGCAAAGTCCGAATTAGGAGCATTTTTTTTAAAAACATCATTTCCCCCACTTTTTACTAAATTAAAAAAAAAAAAACTGTTTACATATTGTTTCATACTACGTTCACGACTAGGAGATTTTTGAGAAACTAAATGAAGTATATTTTATCACCAGACAGAACATTTTGTTTTTAATGTTAACGAAATCATAGGGGGAAAACTAACTAGGGGCTAACTTTAGTGCACTTCCCCTATTCATTAATAATGCTACCCAAATAGCCACATAGCTTTGGAGATAGGGAAAAATTCATTTTTCCTAGATTATTATTGTGGCCTTTGTTAATTGCCTTTACAATTTTAGATAGCTTGCGGCAGTTAACAGATAAATGACTTTTGATGAACAATAGATGAATATGGATGAATTTATATACCAATGGATAAATTTATCCATTTGCATACCCATTGATTTCTGTTTTTTTCTTTTTTTTTTTATGATGATGATGGAGATACTAAAAAATAAATAAAGTTGAGTACATTTGTGAGAAGTAAGAGATTCATAAATTGATCTCTTTATTTATTTATTTTCTATTGGTGTCATTACTCATAGCTTTTAAGTTCATTTTGTTTATTTATTTGTCTATTTATTTATTTTTTCAGCTTCCTTTCTGTAACTGGTATAAAAAGATTTGTTTAAAAGTTGCATTCATTGAATTGCTTTGATATCGGAAACGCGACCTTAACCCTCAAAAATTGGAATTAATTGCGTAGTTCAGCCGGTTTGCTTATTCTAACCGGAACACAAAACCAGACTTAAAGCTGCTTTCTCACTATATGGCGGCTTTTTTAACTCTATATAAAACATCCTAACTAGTAAAAACAAGAAAAAAAATAACATTTTTCACGTATGTTATTCAAACTCCTGACGTGTTTGTCCCTTTAGGATGCAGTCCACATTTTAGTAATCCCTTTACGACGAGTTCATTGTAATGTGGCAAACATCTAAGACGAATTGGTTTGGCACTAATCTTAGACTGTGAATTGACTATTTTACGCGTTACATTTCTATGCAAATTTCGTCAGGAAGTATCATTGCTGAAAAAATCCCTATCATTAAGTCAAGGATATTTATCACTTAGAAGCAGAAATTCTCTGTAAATATTTTATTACTTTTTGTCTATGCTAAGCATCACAAAAGTCGTATCTGCAGTTTTTAACGAAATTGAGTTATCGTCACCAGGTGGCTCTTGGTGACGTATCTTACCTAAACACAAAATAATATGGTCATTTCAGAACGGGAAATGTTTTTAAAAAAATCTGGAAAAGTTTCATCTGAATCAAATACATGGTGACGCAAAACTTTAGAGTTTTATCTCAGTTTGAGCTCGACTGCATATACCGCATTTGCGCTTAGCACGGCAACTTATGTTATAACTTCTTAGATCTATAGTTGCAAGTTATGTTTGCAAAACTTGATCAAAAGTACTACTCTGGTATTTATTATTCCTTTTAATGTGATAACAATGTCAGTATGAAAAATGTTTCAATGAAAGAAAAAAAAATACTTGTGTCATTGCCATGTTACACCATTTTATACAAGAAGGCGTAACGTGTTAAAATATAAACAGTTTTGAGATTAACAAGTATAAAATGGTGGGAAATGCTAGAGTCAAATATTAATAATAACAGCAGGGTAATAATCATTTATAACATCGGAGAAAAATGTAAGTAAACCATTACAGTATTCAGCATAAAAAAAGAAAGAAAAGTACAGCATGATGCAAAAATCTGTGATATTTAGAAAATGAATCATTGTAAAACGGATTTTTTG
>JAXGGA010019905.1:0-19189 GCA_038373865.1 Uloborus plumipes
TTCGCTCAGGCACGCTCTTTCCCGAAACAGACCCGTCCAAAAGAGAGAGGAAGAGCGGCGTGCGGGGAGACTCACCCGTGATCCGCCGTGGAACCGGGAGCGGTGCGGCCTCTTGCTGCGGTACTTCCTCTTGGAGGTGTCCTCCCTCCACTTGGGACGGTGCACGCTGCCAGAGTGGGCGAAGCTGCCGTTGGAGGACGCGTCCGAGAAGCTGTCCTCCCGCCGCTCCTTGTGGCGGTGGGCCTCGTGGCGGTCGCGGCTGCAAGGGAGGGGAACATGGAGTTTAGTCAAAGGAATTTAAATAAGTTCTCAGGCATGTAAAGCTCAAAACTCGCGACCCGTTTTTACGTTTTGGCGACCATTATTTCCCGTAGAGCTGCCGACCTGGCTACCGTTGACCTCTTTTCCAATCCACAATCTTGAAATATCCTAATTGTTCCAGAACGATCGGAAAGCACGGGTGCCACTCTAAAAAATAACCGGGACGGAAAAGCACTAGCCGTCATTTCGCTAAACATGTTGGCGCGAAATACGTCTGATGTTTTGTGCAGAAATATGTTGCATTTATATGTTGTAATTAACTATCATGGGTGCAAGTTAGGCCATGCTTCCAAGACGGAAAATATTTGAGATCCCCCCCCCCATGCATACCAAAGAAAATAAACCAAATAAAATACATATATTGTTCATTAAATTGTCTAAGCTGGGGGGGGGGTTAATTTTACTTTTAACAGCAAGATCATAGTTTTAAGTATAGTAATCGAGAGGGGGGGAGAGATTTGTCGAGACTTAAGTTCAAAAAACCTATTTTTAGACGATGTTTAGTGATATTAGGATAAGGTGGGGCAATTTTTGACGACATTAAAGGAGGCACAGAAAATGAAATCCTAAAAACGAAATTGTAGGTCATATTTGATGAAGTTAAGGGATGGGAAGGGAATGGATGGGGTCGAAGAGAATCAACACCGACAAAGGAATTATGCCATTGCAGTTCGTTTATTCAGAAAGAGAAAGAAAGGCTTCGATACAAATAGTTTTGGATTGGAATAATGATTAAAATGTACTTTTATAAGAAATCTGATTTTATATTCCCTTCAGTTTTGTTTTCTTTGGAAGTAAATATTGAAGGAATGAGATCGATTTTTTTTCCGTCCCATGGTCCGTCTTGGCGATTTTGTCAAGACGGAAATCCGTCCTGAGACGGAAGGTCTTGCATCCATGTTAACTATATAATAAAGCGAAATTACAAAATTAAGTAAAATCTAAACTTTAAGAATAATTTTGTAAAAAGATTTGTGAAAGAAAACGCGATAACGAAAAGAAACTTACTATATTTGTTACTGAGGGAAAAAGCTTCTTTTACAGTTCATATGAAAAGATTCTTGGTAATAAAAATTATTTCACTTAAGAGATTCTTGGCTATAAGACACTTTAGAAAAGAACTTTTAGATAATTTTCTGGATTAATATAACTATGTTTGCAATAATTCATTTAATTACTAGTCTTGAAGGTGCAACCAAAGAGAAAGAGATCAAGCAGTTGTTGCATGGTTTTTTTTTTTTTTTGAAAAATCTCAATGAGAATTTTTAAAGCTTCATTTCATTTTTTCACAAAACAAATTACCAAATGATACGAAAATTTTCAAAATACGGAACTCCGTGGCACCCATGTCGGAGAGTCTTCCGATGTGTACTCCCGCTTTCACTGCGCTATTTCCTTCGATGCGGGCGAATGGAATATGCCGACATCGCTCTTCATGACGTGGCATTAGAGCTAATATTTAGAAAAGTGCCGATTTGAGTCCCAAGTGAATTTTCACTAGTATTCAAACAACCCAATATGCTCCCAGGAATCTTTGGAATAACCGACTACGAAATCCGATGGTCAAATATAATGTAAGTTTTTTTTTTTGCCCAGTTGTGTGGTCGTAGGTAAAAGTGTAAAATAGTTTTTCATCAATTTTTTTCATTTTTCGTAAATAAAACTAAATTTCAACTGCTAGGCTTCTTCAAAATTAGTCGTTATATGTGTTAGCCTTTAGATTATTTTGAAAATCGAACAAAAAAGGAAAATTTTGGCAGTCATCATTTTTGATTTTCCTCATGTTTTTACATGTGAAAGTAGGTCATGAGAAGTGAACATTCTGAAGTTTTTAGCCCCCCAAAAAATTTTGTTCGCTCAGTAAAAATTCTCAAAGTTTTATGTTTTGCAGCGCTTTTTTGGTAAAACGAATGAAAAACGCATTTCAGTGCGCTGTAGTTTTTTACTGAAACGCCACCCCAAGGTTATGTTTGCATTTATTGATTGAACAGTGTCTGGTTATGAGGACCCCATAGTTATTTGGGTTGGTGTGTGCTGCTTTCTTTAGCTATGGGGATGCAAAGTATAGCATTTAGTCCAATTTCGCTCGACTTTGAACTGCGTTATTTCCCCCTAAAAGCAACCCTCGAAATAGTTTTCAACATATACTGAAAATTTATACTATGGAAGAGAATATGTGGTACGAAAATTGTTAAATATCTCATTGCTTTGAAGAGAAAAAGACTTAGACATTTTTCAAAATTCGTGGTTTTTTGATCGCATTTAACTCAAAACAGCAACTCTAGGGAAAAAAAAGCTTTTATGGATTATGGAACCTACAGATGTGTAGAATAATGTAAAAAAGAAAGTTGAGTGGGGTCTCGTCTCGTTTTCAAAAAAATATTTTTTTTTTTTTGAGCCCATTTTAATGCTTTTTTCTCATAGTAATATGTGTCCATCAAGTAGGTCAGATGTCAGATCTGCTGAAACTCTAAGTATACAGTAATGATGTATTTAAATTTGTATAGGGTAAGAGAAAAAGACTAAAAACACTTAATTTTGTCTAATTTTTTTATAATTTTTAGTTTTTTAATTGCAATTAACTCAAAGAACGTAAAATCCTGAGACTGTTATTGAATGCACATATCTGTACCTCAGAACCAGACTAACGTAAGTCCATTTTCGTCATTTTTCGGTAGAGGGGAAAAACGATTGTCGAATACATCGTTTTTCCCCTCTACTGAAAAATGACGAAAATGGACTTACGTTAGTCTGGTTCTGAGGTACAGATATTATTAGCTTTGAAATATTGGAAAAAGTAAATTCGGTGAAGCATCTTCAGATGTACTCTAGTGAGAGGTCACAGTGACCTCCCGAAAAATTTCATGATCGAAACATTTTGCTGATGATTCGGCAAAGTTGGAAACAATATTGCAACATTGAACTTTTCTATTGATTTATTTTTTACATGTTATGATTATTTTTTTTATATTATATGATACCTGATAAAAATTTATGTATGTGTGTATAGTAGTTTATAGGGATGGACCGGATATCCGGTAACTATCCGGTATCCGGCCTATCCGGCTGATATTTTAAGTATCCGGTACTTCCGGATATCCGATCCGGCTGACCGCCCCGGATACGGATATCCGGAAGATTTTTGCAGGATATCCGGCTAAGTATCCGGTATTGATGTGGGGAATATCCGGAATTGATGTGAGGGTTATCCGGTATGAAGTGAGGACCTAATTAAATATTTTCTTTTTTATAAAAATCTTAGTTGAAAATTTCATTGTTTGATAAACCTTTTAGATGATGTAATTACTTTTCATCTTTCCTTTTTACCAATTTTTGCTTCTAAAACAAAAACTGTGTTATTCCTCCGACTGTGTACTGGACATGGAAGCATTCTGCATGTTTGATTTTTCACAATTGCCAGATAAAATATGATTGTCTTCAGCTTTTCAAAAATATTTTAGTTAAAATATTTAGAAAGAAAAGGCTACAAACTTTCAAGGATTAATGTGCGACAAAAGTTTGAAAAAAACTTACGATCATATCGTTAGTTCATAAAAATTAATCGCAGTAGCTTTTAATATAAATTCTCAAATTATTTTATTTATTTAATCTTTTATTTTTAGTTTTTGTGCTTCTAACAAAAATTGCGATCTATTAACACCCAATGATGTTGTAATTAGATATTTTTTACTTTGCCACTATTATTGCTTTATTATAATAGAAAATAACATACACTAAATAACCTATCTAACATTGACGAAAGTTTTCTTTTAGATAATGAAAACATCTGTCCCCATGAATCGTCGCAACTTAAACCCATGCTTTTTTTTTTTTTGAAAGAGTTTAAATGCGTGTAAAGAAATTTTGAATTTTGCACTTTGTTTCGTTCTTTCTTTTTGTAATACCTTCCTTTCAGAAAAGATATTTCTCTGCTATTAGAATCTTTTCACGTCTGTCACGCCGCTCCGTAACTCCTCGAGAACATGTTGAACATGACCCTCAATAACATTCAATCGAGTTTCGATAACTCAAAGCTGTATCAACTCAAATATACCTTCATTTCAAAGTTTTCATTTGGTCCCAAATTCTTAAAAAGACGGTAGGAACTGCTTGTAACTCGAACTATCAATAACTCTAAGTTTTTAGCCGGTCGTTTGGGACTATGAGCTATTGAGACTTGACTGTATTTAAGATGTTAATTTGCATCATTAGAAAGTGTATTTTGTCTTTTAGAATTTAAGTAAAACTTTAAGTTAATTATTTAGATATAAGTTTATTAATTTATTTTTTAAAGTGAACATGTTTAGAATAATTTTAAATAATAATGATAATATATTGGTCATTTCAGCGAAAATGGTACAAATCAGTCCCGATACTTCAGAATTTTGGGAATTAATTTTAATGTTTACCACCAATTAATTATAGTTTTTTTTTTATTTGTTCTCCATCTAATTGTGTGTAACCAAGTATTACTTATTTAGGCATAAGCCATTTATAAAGGACCCCCCCCCTAAAAAAAAAAAAATTCTTTGGCAAAAGAAGGAAAAAATGATCTGCCCCAGCTTCAAATTGCTAGGACTTAAAATGCAATTTAAGATTAAGCTGAAATGCAACAACAAAATCATTTGCAATGCACAGCACAAAAAATGCTTCTGACACCCTTTCTGCTGATTTTTATGTATGTAAACAAAAAAAATCTTGGAAAAACACCTATTTATCTTTGTTCCTAGATTTTTTTTATGTTTCAAACTGTCCACTCTGTTACAAGCCTTTCAGAAATAAAATAAGCAATCGCATTCAATGTGATATTTTTTTTAATAAGTACAAGTAATGTATCTGCTTTGATTACTTTGATACAGTGAATTATATAATCAGTAACTAAGATAAGCCTAAAATTCTTTGCTGATGATAGTTAATTTGCACTGTGGGATGTCCACTCTGTTACAGTCGCATTAATAGTGCAAAAAATATTTTTTCTTGAAATTGCAGACAGAATTAGTTTTAGGATGCTTAGTTCATTTTATACTTGTTCTGTAATTAACTTTTCTTTACGATTAGAAATATATTTTTCAAACCTCATTTGTCTCCTCTGTTACACAAAGTGGTCGAACTATTCAAAACCCTTAATGAATGACTCATATATACAAGCCATTTACACTCTATTATGCACAAATAAACAGAGAATAATTTTTAAAACAATGATTAGTTGGCGAAAATTACTTCATTTGATAAACTTAACTCGACAATTTCAGACATGATTTGTACCATTTTGGCTGGAATAACCCATAAATATAACATTTGCATCTCGGAATGTATCTTTATTTTTTCAAAATGAAGTTGAATTTCAAGGTGATCGTTTGAGAATTAGTTTATTAATTTGTTTTTAAAAAAGTGAATATGTTTAGCATGACCCTTAATGTATTTAAAATGATAATTTGCCACTTTTAAGAATGTGTATCTTAATTTTTTGGAACTAAAGTAAAATTTCAAGTTGATTATTTAAGTAAAGTTTACTCATTTGTTTTTTAAAAAGTGAACAACTTTAGCATACCTCTTAAAAGTATATTTAAACTACTGATTTGAATCTTCAGAAAACATGTTTCTTTGTTTTTTGGAGTTATATAAAATTTTTAACTGATTATTTGAGTATAACTTTATTATTATTATTATTATTTAACACACTGGTCCTGTTTTAATATTTTCTTCTTTAACAAGAAGAAACTCTTTCTTAGAAAAATTGCATGCATATTATTCTTTAAAAAAAAGAATTTCAAAGCAGAATTTTGCTTTATATTATTGCAAAATTAGAAATAAGAAAATGTGTTACTTTGTAATGAAGTTTAAATTCATAAAATTCTAATAAAATATGTATCAATTTGAAAAAAAAAAAACGTTTATCTGAGCTTAGTTTTTTTTCCTTTTTTCTTTCTTTGTTTCTTTCTTTTTTTTTAAATATTGGTGAAATATTTAATAACTGTATCATTTACGTAGAAACCTATTGAAATGATATTGAAACAGAAAAGCTTTAAAATTTAAACTAAGAATAATTAAAAGTTTAAACTTTGAGTATATACAGAAATATTTAATTCAATCTTTTAAAGTTTCGTCTATTTTGATAAAAATACATAATTTAGAAAGAAATCACAATATGCTAGTGTTTTATTTCATATGTAGCGCTACTCCTGTACAAATAAAATAGAGGCTTTAAAAATTAATTTAAACGTATTTAACATGTTCTTAAAGAAATTATGCGAGAAACAACTTTGATTTATTGTTTTGAAGCTGCATTACATAAAAATAAGCGAACATGCAATGTAATTGTAATGCCGGATATCCGCAGGATATCCGGCCGGATATCCGGTATCCGGCGTGTGATGAGCCACCGGATATCCGATATCCGGTATCCGGCAAAATCACTATCCGGTCCATCCCTAGTAGTTTATGAGTGTATGGTTTATTGGGAAAAAGAATCACAGCACTAAATTGTGACTGAATTTTTAGAACTTTTAGCCTCTTATTGCAATTATATCAAAAATCGATAAATCGTTACAGAGGAAATTATTGAAGTTACATATTACTAGCTGGCAATGACTGGAAATATGTGACCTCCAGAAAAATTTCATATTCGGAAAATTTTTCTGAAGATACAGCAACTTTAGAAACAATACTGCAACATAGAAATTTTCCATTTATTTATTTTTTACATGTGGGCTTGATCATATTTTATCATTCGGAAAAAATGGGAAATTCCTTTGGCAAGTTAAGAACATCTTCTTGAGAAGTATAAGATACTCATGGGCACTGGAACTTAAATTTTTACAGAATACGATCAAGCAGACGTGAGAAAAATGTATCATTAAAAAATCTCAATGTTGCTATAGTTTCCAAATTTGCTGAATCTTCAGCAAAATTTGTTGATCATGAAATTTTTCGGGAGGTCACTGTGACCTTCCACTAGATTACATCTGAAGATACCTTACCAAATTTACTTTTTCCAATATTTCAAAGCTAGTAATATGTGCATTCAATAATAGTCTCAGGATTTCACGTTTATTGAGTGAATTGCAATTAAAAAACTAAAAATTAAAAAATTTAGACAAAATTAAGTGTTTTTAGTCTTTTTCTCTTTCCCTATACAAATTTAAATACGTCATTACTTTATACTTAGAGTTTCAGCAGCTCTGACCTACTTGATGGACACATTTTACTATGAGAAAAAACATTAAAATGAGCTACTACAAAATTATTTTCTTGAAAACGAGACGAGACCCCACGCAACTTTCTTTTTTACGTTATTCTACACAACATGTGTGTAACCTTTTTAGCTTGTGGGGGGAGAGGGAGTATGAACGCCCTGGCTACGCCACTGGTAGCTGCAACACCGAAAACTGAGTAAACAAAGTACTTCTAAACCAAGAGGGAGGCGGGGGATTCACCTTACAGCATTTTTTTCTGTTTCTAATTACTTTTTTTATAATTAATTTCTGAGCAAAAACTTCACAAAGACTGCCTTATTGGGGGATGATAAAATTCCTGAACCTCCTAACATTTAAAATCATCCTGAAAAAAGAAAACAAATATTTTTTTTCTTGCTCAAGACGGAGTTTGGTTTGTTTTAATTTTCTGCGTTATATTGGGGCAGGAGTTATAAGGGCTCTTAATTAAGTCAAAAAATCAAAAGCTAAATTCAATTTAAGAACTTATCTAAAGAGCAAATTTCACAGGAGACCTGCAGACCACAAACTTGAAAATGACATTTTAAACGTACAAAACTTTTTTTTTGCCGCGCCTAGTAGACCCTACAGCTATAGGTGCTGACCTATAGCTGTAAAATTGGGTAAAGGTTGATTTGAACCTCTGGGTTAAATTAATGAATTACTTTTTTTAAACTGGAAAAAGGATGTAAAGCAAGGCTTTCAAAATTACTCCCTACTCTCCTTTTTTTTTTTTTTTTGCGTGTTTACCTGTCTTATCTAGCAAAATTTAATTGCATTTAAAGGTTTGGTTAGCGAAATTCAGCTTAATAAGAGATTATGTAATGTACTACGCAATTTATCATCTCAGTAAGTGAAATCCTTTATTACGTTCTCACCAATGTTTTTAGCTTTTTTGTTTTTTTTTTTTAATCTCAAATTTTCAACAATGCGAAAAAGTTGCCTCATGTTATTATAAGTATATGTGCAAAATTTTACTGATCTGAGTTAATATTTTCAGTTGCCTTTGGTACTACAGTCAAACTCGCTTATAACGAGCACGAAGGGACCCTAACTAAATCTGAGTGCTCGTTTATTGTTATTTCGTTATTTGTTTACTTTATTCCAGTTGCAAGTTGTTGATAAGGTCTAGTAACATTTTTTTTTTCATTCAAATCTTTAAACAAGTTTTTAAAAATTTAAAAACTATTTTTGAGACAAATATGTGAAGATTATTTATTTCAAAAACTTTTAAATTTTGAAAGAAAGTTCTTAATGTAATTAAGTACTAAAACTGTTGATTTATAATAATGTAAGAGCAGATTTGCAGTAGTAAAAGTGGAGATTCGCAACAGACGAATTTTTACCAATTGGCTGGTTGTTAACAACCAACCAATTCCATGTTTAACTAGCCGTGTGGCCGGGCTTTGCACGGTTTACCTTGAAAATACATTTTATGTCAAGTAAATATTTTTTTTATAGCTCTGAAATTCGACACCTCAAGGGGGCGGCCTCACGTCCAAATACGTCTGCGTGACGTTCCTTGTTTTTGACGTTCCTTGTTCCACAGACGTTCCTTGTTTTTAACCACAAGAACAAGGCCTGATGTCACATCTCATGTATCTCTGTTATCCGAGTATCGTAACTCTCCTTCATAAATGCACTAGAAACTGTCCAGTTTTAAGTTATGTTATAAATACTAAAGAATATCGCTTGGACTTAACTGAAGCTAGTAGTTCTGATGTTGAAGTTAATGCAGATGCTAGTCGGTCTTCAGATCGAGATGATCAAAAATCAGTGAATTTTTAGTTCTTGATGGGTTCTCTTAATACTACTTTAATTTTCTGCGAACATCATTTGCACGTTCGTCTATATAATCTGGGTCTGCCGGTTACCTGCCCACGGCAGTAATGTTAGACACAGACCCAGATAATATAGACGAACGCGCAAACGCTGTTTGCAGAAAGTTTTCAAAGTTTGCAGAAAATTTTGACATTTTGTTTAAAAAGTTATTTATTTAGAAAGTTTTCTTTCAAATAAATAGAAATGTCATGATTTTGTTCATTATGGGGCAATAGCTTGTTACATATGAAACTGACACATTCATTAATCATGACTTATAGACAATCAACCTCATGGTAGCGTACCTCCACTTCATTTAACTTGATATTTTTGTTGTAGGATTCAGTAGCCCCCCCCCCTTTTTTTGCAGAAAATTTTTAAGAAATAAGTTGAGTTCGCAGACAGTTTTACGTTTTATCTAGGTTTGTTTAGACATGGACGAAACATAATATCGGGCCATTTTCTTGAGGTTGTAAACCACAAGAACAAGCCCTGATATCCTATTTTGTGTATCTTTGATGGCATTCAAATTTGATGTCTTTTCTTCATGATGATTTTCTTGATACTACATAAAAAAAAAAAAAAAAAATACACATTGCCCCAGGACCCGAATTCGGACTACCACGAGTCTGAGGCGTTGCCAAAAGAAAAGAAGGGATGGATATCTACCTCCTGGATCGTGACCTCTTCCTCTTGTCGTGGTGCCTCCTGTCGGGGGAATGTCTCCTGGGGGCCCCCTCCTCAGAGTCCGATCGCCTCCTCTTGCGCTGGTGGTGCATCTCTTCTTCTCCCAGTCTCTGCAAATCCATCAAGTATTAACATCAAGCAACACCAAAGATTTACAATTTGCTCGCATTTCGATAGGGTACTCTCATCATAAATTTAATTGACCACACCTACATTGAGATCAAAAATTCGCACAGATTGGGAGAAGGTTCTGTGTTCCCGATTATAGGATTTTGGAGATTTTAAACAACTTTAAACATAAAACAATAAAAGCTACAAAAATACAAACTCATGAAAAACTTCACGAGAAAATTAAATATTTTTAAATCATTTCTTAAAAATGTGATAAACCTTTACCTTTAGCAATTATTTAAAAACCTTACACAGCATTTATTTTATTTCAATAGCTGATCAGATAAACTTTGATAACATTCACCAATTCACACCCCCCCCCCACACACACACGCAGGGAATTACAATTTCAGAAAGGAAGGAAATAAAGTGCTCTTCTGATAAGTTGAGTGATGACCTTGACGATGCTTGCTTCTTTTTGGGCAGTCAAAAAAAAAAAAAACATGTTTTTAGAGCAGATTTGAGTTAGAATACTACATGAAAGTAACCCCAGTTACGGGTTAGGTATATACCTTCAAAAGAGGTAATATTGCAAAGGTCAAAACTCAACTTTCCAGAGGAGCATCTTTCTAATACACATTATTCATTTCTTTTCATGGGGCGGGGGGAGAGTAAATATTCCGCTTAAAAACCCATGATACTCGCTCATCGACCTCTTTAGGTTATAACAGCTGCTCTAAGAATAATAAAGGAACTAATGAATCGTAAAAAGATTGAAGTATTTCATGTCTCCAATTCGTGTGACAATATAACTTTTTTTTTATAGCTTTCATGGATGAAGTTCATCTTGGATCTTTCTGTCAGCAATACTTGGACACTATGAAAATGAAGTGTTTATTGTTTTCCATTATAAATTTATTGCATTAAAAAATAATAAAAGGCAGTTTTAAGCAGGGGAAATTTCACCTGGTATTCACTTCCAAGAGATGCAAAAAATTCAGCTTTAGAGAGCAGGGGAAAAACCTGAAGTTTTGGGGGACATTGGGAATTTTGTATGTAAACCAGTGTTTCTCAATACTTTTGAGCTCATCGCCCCCTTTTCTTCCTCAAAAAAATCAAATCGATATTAAATATATAAGTACCTAACTTTTAGAGCAACAATAATCGATCCCTTTCAAACTGAAAATATTAATAAATGAATAAAATACCTTTAATTTATTTCTCTTTCACAAAGCAAATACTAGCATTTGAAGGGTAACATTTAACTCATATCATCGACATACTTTTCAAAAACAGATGTACATATTTCAAGGTATTTTATTTTCTACATTGGAATCTGGGAGAATTGAAATCCTTTAAATTAAAAATTTGAGGGGAAATAAATTGAAAATTAGAAAATTGACAATGAAAGACAAAATACTTCCTTAGGTTAATTCGAGGTGCGAGGAGGAAGTTCTTGGACTTCAATTTGTTTCTTTCTTAACTTGCGATTAATTGAGTAAAAACCAAGAAGCAAGGTCTAAAAGCACAAATGAGTCGATTTAAAAATCGGCAAACATGTTTCAAAGGCATAAAGCCTCTTTCTTCAGTGCCAAGCAAGAAATGGTCATTGCTTTTAATTGCGATTAATTGTCTGAACTCTGAACAACCGGTTTCATCCACGTTTATAATTTTGATTTTCGCAACCCTTTTATTACTACTGTTTTCTCTTCTTAATACCCATCGCCCCCCTCCCCCTTATCGCCCCTTTGAGGAGTCAAATCGCCCCTTTATCGCCCCAAGGTTGGGAGCCACTGATGTAAACAAACATAGTAATTTTTTTTCACTGCATTGTTAGGAGTAAAAATTTACTGATAAATTTAAACTTTTCATGGGGAGGGGGAGCAACAAATACTGAATAACTATATAGTGCATGAATGATAATCGATTCACACAGAAAGAGATGAAGCCAGTCAAGTGGACTTCTCCCCTGCCTGCTACTCGACATATTGAATTTTTTCTATTTTGTTGTATAAATTAGGTTGATTCATTATCTCATTCACAAAAACGCACCAGAAAGCAAGATATTAAATAAATATTACTATTAAGAGATTTTTGAAGTGAGCAGAGTTTGCATTACCTCGTGATCAGTAATCAAAAACGAACTACAGCTACATAAATGAGTAATTTGTAAACAATGTAATCATACAATAAATCATAACTGGATGCATTTGCTTCCTTTTCAAAAATATACAGATCGTAGGATTTTAAGATTCCATTTAAATGCATCGAACTAACGCGTATGTCAACAAGACACGCAAGCACTAATCGAACAGTTCAAATTCAAAATCAATTTAAGAGCACACCCAGTATAAGCAATTAACTGTTATTACATTATTTAAGACAAGTTAAGAATTATATTTTTATTGCAAATCAAATCATGAATAATAACGTGCACAAAATATTATCTAATAAAATGGCGTTCCAAAATGAAATTATTAGGCTTAGTGAGATCGATAGAAAATGAAATATCTTCAGAAAACGTGTCAACTGACTTACCGATTTGTATAATAAGTAAGACTTTGACAATAAAATACCAGTAAAAGGTATTTGTGAAATAAATTGGATGCTTTACAAAAACACTTTTAGAATTCTCACGAACTGTAACTCCTACGCTTATTTGCGTAATTTCTTTTTCACATTACACGTCGGTCAGTGTAGGAACCAAGGAGGTAGGAACAATCCTGGGTTTATGGCAACAAAATTCCACTACCGGTAGAGGGCGCAACGTCTATTAAATTTGTTTACATCCCATGTAGGATGTAGGCCGGAATTCAAGTGAAACACGGACGATCACAACTCACCAATGCAATCGCAAATTCCCAAATTTGGATTCAAGTGAAACGTTGCAATCGCTACGAAATGCTATTCTATCATAATTCGACTTCCAGTAGCGATTGCAATTGCGATCGCCTCGAAGCAATTGCAATGGTGTTTCACTTGAACTCGGCCCTTAGCCGGGGCCATTCTGACCCCCGTCGAAAACTCAGGGTCCTCGGCGTGATCGTGTATTTGGTTTCAAAGAAAGAAATAATTTTCAATGCATTTGTGTAAAAAATGAACTGGTTTGTTCTTTTGAAGTCGGACCTTGCAGCATGAATGCTGATAAATCATTCAAAGATGCCCACTTTCGACTACTCATCGATTAAGAAGTAAATAACTCAGTTAAAATAAGTTATTTCGATAAATAGATTACAGAAAAAGGATTGCGTGGATTGCTTAATGATTCAGACATCATTGGAACAGCAATTTTTTAACGTTGAATTGGGTAACGGATAAACGAATACCCCGCTCATACGAATAAAACATCCAGGAACCGATACCATAGACGCAACGTTAAAGATCCCCGGTTAAACAAATACTTAATCGAATAATATTTCTCGGAATCAGCAGTAGTCGTTTAAGCGGGCCGACAGTACTCAGAAAAGGTGAATCTACAGCTGAGCTCAAAATGAGAAATCATTTTTTAAAGTTTTATGCCTCTGTGTATTTCATTCATCAGTGGCATAGCTAGGGGTTGGCAGGAGTGGCTCTTGCCACGGGCGCAGCAACCAGAGGAGCGGCATTTTGACCGATTAATTTTTTTTTTTTTTTTTTTTGGTCAAGTCCAAACCGACTAAATAATTAAAATTAGATAGTCACCCCGAGCAGCGTAAACTGCGCCCCCACGCTAAAGCACAAACCATACAGAATGTGCAACTTTGCTTTAGTAGATTTCGGTTGGATGCATTGATGTTAGCTTAAATCTATCTGGCACGATATAATTTAGTTATGTGGGGGGTTGCTTCTTCAAGCCGTTTTTTTTTTTTTTTTTTGCGATTATCACTTCAACTACTTATCAATTACATACTATACTTCGAAAATAACGTTCTGCGATTTTAAAAATCGGCGAGCTTTCGTTGAGAACATTTCGGATACAGATTTTTGGAATGCAATTTTTTAATGGCCTCTGTCGGTAACATTTTTTCTGTGGCGAAAACTAGCGTGAGAATAATATGTAGTTCTCAAAAACGGGAGGGGAAGGTTTCTTACAAACGACTATTGCAAATTTTGCGATTTTCTAAATTTGTACCAAGAGCCTATACATTTAATGAAAATTCCGAAAATGAGTAACACAAGTACAGCAGCGCACGATTTTGAACGAGTAACGTTTTCAAACGCTATTTGTGCTTCGATGGCTCAGTATAGAAGTTTAGAAGGTTAAAAAAAATTGATAAATAATTTTTTTTAGTGAGTTTCGATTTCGTATTTTGGAATTTTTTCTATTTTATATGTACTTTAATGAAATGCTCTCACTTCTAAAATATATATAGGGCATGCTAAAACTCCCATAGTTCCTAGACGTATTGTGGACAGTATTATTTTTAACACCCTTTCTGCTGCGATTCCAACTGAAATAGTTGAATGTGTGACCGAGTACAATAATCTTAGAGCATAAATAACAATTTATACTAATAACAAATAACTAATTGCATAGGCATTTCTACCCTGAAATGTGCATTTTTTTACACATTAGAAAACTTGTTCAAAATAAAATAACGTTTTTCATTTTCTATTTTTTTTTTTTCTCGGTTGAAGGTGAACTGAGTTGAAAATTCATTCCAGAAAGTATTAAAGTCGATGCTTTGCATTTTATGTTTTCATTTTAGTGCTTACAAGATCGATTCCGTTTTGCAATTTTCTAAAAAAAATAAATAAATAGAAACTATTGGGAGGGGGGGCACAAATATTAAAGTTTACTGTAATATGCAGCCGAAATAAATAGTAAATACCACTTCTACTGAACCTTACTGTCAGTGGTGTGCACTACATATGTTTTACATTTTTTTTTAAAAAAATTTATATGTTTTAAATCATAGTATTTTTTTAAATTTTGATTCATTCGCTTTTTTTTTAAATATATGAGGTGTCTTACCTAGTTGCTATTATTAATAAGATGTATTAATATTTGGATATTTATATTACTTAATTTCAAATTAAAAATGTTACCAAAGTGTTTATTAGTTATACTAATATTTGAAAATTTTATATTTGAATTAAATACATATTAAGTCTGTTTTTCTTTTCAACTGAAACCCCATTTCCTTTTAAAACTAATGTATTTTTAGCTGCTGTAATTACTTTTTGTCTGTCTTTAGTTGTTAATATCATTAGTTTCAAATTTATGAACAAATTATTTTTCTTGGGAAGGGGGGTGATAACAATCCTTTAAATAAAAAATGAAATATTTTGGGTGTTTAATAATTATGTTACAGAATTGGGGGGGGGGGGGTGTCAACATATCACCCCCCCCCCAAACCTTTGCTTTTACATTCTTGGCAGTATTTTTTACATGTAAGGCCTGTGAGATCCCCCCCTCCTGAAAGTAAATTTTGTCTGCTCTCATGATATAAATATGTACTGTTAGCGTATTACTGAGATACATTTCACATCCGTATACGAATTTGTATGATCTTTGAGTAGAACTTGGGTTTTAACCAGGGGCGGCATTTCAGCATTTCATTTGGGGGGGCGAATTTTTTAAGTATGAATTACCTATGTATAAAATAGAATGCATAACAGGAAAACAATCGCAAAATTGATTTAATATTTTTAAAAAATTATCTGATTAAAACAAGTTAAATTTTTATGACTGAAGTTTAAATTTATTTTATAAATTAACATAAAAATATTTTTACATATTTTACCTTTTAATGGAGTTTTAATCTTCGATTATTGGAGTCAGGCAATAAAGAAAATTTTGTAACTATTTCGTCTATGTCCAATGTTGCATCATTTTCTATTGCCAGCACAGCAAGAGATGAAAGTCTTTCCTATCCCATTGTGCTTCGAAGATAATTTTTCAACCTCCTAAGACAAGAAAAGGATCTTTCACAGCTTGCTGAGCTTATAGGAATTGTTAAAAACAATTGAAGCAGCAAAGCTGTGTTGGAAAACACATTTTTCAACTTTTTTTCTTTAAAATAATTAAGTCTACTTTTAAAATCTAACTTATGTTCATTTTTCATCATTGTGTAATATAATCGCAATTCACAAAACATCTCTTCTTCCTTAATGTCATACACTTTACTTACAAGTGAAATATTTTCCTTTTCTTTTTCAATATCTGTTCCAGATAACACTGAACTTAAGGCCAACAGCACAGATAAATTATTTTCATCAAATCTTGTTTCAATTTCATTTGAAACTGAATCTATAATTTTAAAAAATATAGTTATTCGATGATATGATTTCACGTCATCATGAGGATTTTGCTCTCCTCCTCCGAGTTCATTTGGAATTTTTTTGCGCCTTTTTAGAATTGGCCCAGAATACGAATTTTTTTTCGCAGAGTTCTGTCGCAAACTTCCACACTTGGTTAAAGTAGACATCACTTCGAAAACTATTAACTGTTTCAGTTGTTGATTTCGCTAATGCTTGCACAGTCTGAAAATTAAGATTGGGAGATTGAAGATGATTTGATAGCGTACTGCATTGTTCAAATACGTTTCTCAATACAAACAAAGTGAACAAAAATTCGAATGAAGTCAGACATGTCTGAAGGGCATCAGCTTTTCCACCATTTAAAGGATCACTTTCCGATTATTCTTCAAGAGTTGAAATTACTGCTTCGAAATTATCAAGAAGAGCTTTGATGGCTTTAACCCTAGAAGACCATCTTGTGTCACTGAGAGATTGCAAAGTTGAAGAGCCTCCAGAAAAACTACTTGTTGAAGAGCGTATTTTTTAAAAAATAGCATGTCTTTTATAAGAAGACTCTATGAAAGAGTATAATGCATTGAGTTGTTGAAATACATTTCTAGCAGCAGGAATAGATGAACAAGCACTGACTAGACATAAATTTAAGATATGAGTGTAGCAATGGATGTAAAAGGCCAAGGAGTTTTCTTGTAAAAATCGTGTAGCCACACCGCTGTATGGACCTCTCATATTGGATGCTCCATCGTAGCACTGAGCACGCAGATCTGAAATATTAAGCCCATGGGATGAAATTATTTCCTTAATTAAAAGGAACAACGCTTCTCCGTCAGTTTTATCGGTTCTAAAAAGGCCGGCAAATGATTCGTGAATTTCAAAATCATTATCAACGTAGCGAAAAACCCCTGCCACTTGTTCATGCCTTGAAATGTCCTGAGTTTCATCAACTATTATAGAGAAATAGCGAGCATTTTTCAATTCCTTTTGCATATTATCACTAATTTGTGATTTGCATAAATTGAGGATATTATTCTGGTGTTCTTTATGCACGTAAGTGAAGGATTTTTCTTTGTTTTGAAATAGTCTTTCAATTAGAGGGCAATCATTCGCTCTTAATTTCATCAGTTCTAAAAAATTCCTCCTATTATTTGAAGTTATTTTTTCATCATGTCCTCTTAAACTAATTCCTTGACGAGCACAAAAAATTACAGATTCACATACTTTTTACTTTCTTCTATATCTAATATATAGAAGAAAGTATTGGTTTCGTGAAAATTTTCGAATGTCGAATTTTGACGGATTTGCACGTTTTGAGGTGCGCTGAGTCCATTTCAACCATTTTTGGAAAATGTCTGTCTGTCTGTGTGTCTGTGTGTGTGTGTCTGTGTGTGAGTCTGTATGTGTGTGACCAGTTTTTGTGGCCGCGCTAGAGCAAAAACTACTGAATGAAATCGAACAAAAATTTTTGCACATATGTACCACCATGTGAACTGGTGCACCTGACTTTTTTTAGCGAATTCCTCCAAGGGGGGTGGAGCAATCGCACGTGTTCTGCGCGGGGGTGATTGCTATATCTCAGGAAGTAACCGGCGGAATCAAACGAAAATTGGTCCATAGGTAGACCCTACTGAGTACAGGTGCTGATTCAATTTGTTTGTCAATATCTCGAAGGGGGGTGGAGCAATCGCACGTGTTCTGCACGAGGGTGACTGCTATATCTCAAGAAGTAACTGGCGGAATCAAACGAAAATTAGTCCATAGGTAGACCCTATAGAGTACAGGTGCTGATTTAATTTGTGTGTCAATATCTCAAAGGGGGGTGGAGCAATCGCACGTGTTCTGCGCGGAGGTGATTGCTATATCTCAGGAAGTAACAGGCGGAATCGAACGAAAATTGGTCCATAGGTAGACCCTATTGAGTACAAGTGCTGATTCAATTTGTGTGTCAATATCTCAAAGGGGGTGGAGCAATCAAAAGTGCTTATTTTGTCATTGCACCTACTGTATCTCGAGAAATATTGCTGAGATTTGAATGAAATTTTGAATAACACTAACCCAATATGGAAGCAAGCATCGATTAAATTTTGGCGCCAATCTCCCCGGGGGGAGGGTGGGGTGATTTTTGCGCTTAGTCAACAATGCGAAAAATTAATTCATTAAAAAATCGCTTTCACGCTATTTAATTATCAAAACAGCTGAAAACTTTCAATGATTTGAAATTTTTAACTGCTGCCAGTTTCTTTTTACTAACAAATAAAATGTTTGCAATTAATCTAAACAAGGCTTTTGCAATGATTTCCAATTTCGCTCATTGATTCTGCATTTGCAGGGTTATTACGATAATTGGGAAATTGGAGCTGTCTCCAATTATTCGGGCGAGTACGTATTTTATTTTGTAACTGGAATTCATGAGATAAATATAGAAGAAAGTTTCGTGACGGCCACGACAGCTAGTTTCATATATTGACGATTTTCTTCTACTTCTCTTGAATATTGCTTGTCAAGTTTTGCACAAACAGAACCTGAAGACAGAGTATCGATAAAATTCAGTAGAAAGCGAAAGCCTTGTGCCTTTTTATGCGAAGAGCTTGCATCATGAATCTTAAATTTCTCTAAAGCTTTTGACCATTTACAAAAGCCGTGAAGACTGAAAGTTGGTTCAGCATAACCTTTTTACTTTCTTCTATATCTAATATATAGAAGAAAGTATTGGTTTCGTGAAAATTTTCGAATGTCGAATTTTGACGGATTTGCACGTTTTGAGGTGCGCTGAGTCCATTTCGACCATTTTTGGAAAA